>CM033687.1:62483821-62529278 GCA_019514585.1 Dendrobium officinale
TAAATCATGTCGCCTCATGAGCTTCCTGATTGTGGTCCTCAGTGGGCTGAGTTCCGACTATAGAGGATCTTGAGGTGGATGTAGTGGAAGTTATTGGTTGAAGTTGGATAGAATGTGATCAGTTAGTGTTGAAAAATATGTGAACGCTAAACTTGGCATCTAAATAAAACGAGGCTATGTAACTGTGTCCTAATGCCCCAAGTTTTTCATGATGGGCACTAAGGTTTCTCCTGTTCAAGAAATTTTTTATGTAATAGATTAACATATAAGTAACATTAAATTCAATGCCCATCATACAAATGTAAGTCACAATAGAGAGCAGTGGGATAATATTTGTCATATCACCAACTTTAGGGATAATAGAGTGTTAAAGGATGTGTTGGATAACTTGTGCATTCAACTCAAAAGTGCTTACAATGAGCCGGTGAAGGCTTATATGGTTATTTATAATAGTAATGTTTATTAATGTCCAACTATAGTCACTGCTAGTAGAGATGTCTTGAGATTTTTTGCTAGTGACTAAAATATGAAGGTGGTTGTGAAAATCTTTAGTGGTAAGCTTTATAGGAAATCTACAAATGAAATATTGAACTAACATAAGCTAAACATAGACTCTTGGAATCATTAAAAGCTCAAGTAATAGTTCAATATTGTAGGGAAAGAGTGAGTATAATTAGAGAGTGGTCCCAATAAAAAGAATGAGTACCTTATAGTTGAGGTTGTCCTAATTTATAATTTTAGGAATTAAAGTAGATGGGAAGAGGGATTTGAAGTGGAGGTGTGTGGTTTGGAATGGGTTTTCCCCCAATTTATAGCCTCTATTTGATCATATAGTATGATATCAATCATACTATCTGATCAATATAATAAAAATCATACCATTATGAATAGTATGAAGACCATCAAATCATCCAATATGATCAGGGATTGTCCACTATGATCTTCATATTTTCATTAGACATGAGGAATCCTCTATATGATTATTGACTAAACTTATTATATAATACTACATATAATTAATCATATTGTATGATGCATAATAATGGTTGTACCAAACTAATTAACTTTTTACCAACTATATTTGATAACATGTGTATCAAATAATATTATATTCTTTGTACAATACAAATAGCAATAATTTATGCAATCTTAACCATTGATTTAAATGAAGGGTGGATTCATGCCTATTTATGTGTATTGTATAGTATGATAGTGATCATACAAGATGATTTGGTGAATTTTTGTATTCTTATGTGTAGTGATCAAGATCACAAACATAGTACTTAAAAACATAAATTACACGACACAAATCATAGAAATAGTGAAAAGGAAATTAAATAAAAAGTGACAAAACATAAATTTAAACACAAAAGCAACACACATATAAATAACCAAAAAGACATAAAAATATAAACTAAAACTTAAACACAAAAATAAAAATGTAGTTACCCCAATTTCCTACGAACTTAAATTTATGATTCCTAATCTAGTTCTAAGTGCACTGAACCTTTCATAACTTTGGGATTTGGTAAAGTTATTAGCTAATTAGTTCTTTATGTCTACAATTGTATATTCATGCCTCCCTTTGCCACATGCTCCCTAATAAAGTGGTGTCTTACATCAATGTATTTAGTGCGAGAGTACTGAATTGGATTCTTAGTGATACGATCACAGTCATGTACACATGATAGGGATGGTATAAAGATTGCATGAAGTAAAATGCACTTATAGTGATATGATCATAGTAGCCTATATTCATTTAATATGGTTATAGCTACTTCTAACCACATATCTTAGAAAATAAAATTTGCATGAAGTAAAATGTAGAAAAGTAAAAGAAAAAATAAATTATAATTTTATGGTGGTTTGGTCAAAACACGACCTACATCCACTTCCCAAAGGTTCTCCAGTTTGATAATTCGACAAGTAAGTGTTCTTTCAACACTCAGCAAGTTAGAGAATCCCTTCTCCATTCCCAAGTGGAGAATGACCTTCACAAAGCTCTTCTTTTCAAAAAACTTAAACTCTCTTTCTTCCTATAATGATGGAGTTTCCACTCCCTCCTATTCCTTACAATGACAAAGATGTCGCTCCCCTAGCATCCTTAGTTAGTAAAGTTTTTCACCCAAATACTTCTTCCCTGGATGTCATCTCCATGAGCTCTAAAATAGTAACCCAGAGGACCCAAGGAGTAAGCTGATGAGGACAACTATGTGAATCCCTCACACACCTCTTGACTCCCTCAAGGATAAACTCTCAACCTCACCTTCTCTCCTCTAATGTGGATTAGACAAGCTCACAAATAAGGAGGCACGTCTCCCTCTCCAAATCTATCTCACACTAAAAAATATCTATGGCTACTCAACTCATCCACTCTCATTATATGAAAATAACTAATGTAGGCTATTTAAATCAAACCATAATTTTTAAATTTAATGCTCTAATCATATAGTACGATATTAGGATCATATGTTCAATTAGTTAAACTATGATTTCAGACTGGATTATGTAATATTTGGTTGTATAGTATAATCAGCTATATTAAATTAGGAATGTCAAGTATGAGTATCAAAAATTGATATGAAATGAAATCTTTAAATGAACCCGACTTGAATTTGTGAAAATGGGCCATGTTTGGGTCATGTCAAACAGTGACAGATCAATCTCGTGTTCGACCCGAACTCAACCCACAACTCGATTTTGACACTCCTATCATCAAGGATAAATCAAATTTTATTGAATGAACTCTCTATTTAATCATACTGTACAATTTAGATCGTACAGTATGACCTCCAATCAAGATTTAATCTTGATTCAATTCCTTCATCTATAAGCAAAAGTAGGCAACATTCATTAATAATCATATAGTATGAAATATTTTGAACAATATGATTAGTTTAAATTTTAAAATTTCCTAATTTTGATAACTTAGATTCAACGATCAGATTTTATGAAAATAACTGATTGTATGTACAATTTTAGGTTGTATTATATGATTAGTAATGCAAGAACTTAATTTAATTGAATACTTGATTTTATAAATTAACAGATCGTACAATATGATTGGGATCATATAGTATGATTTAATTGACAAGTCAAGTGTTTAATTTTCATGCCCACTCATGAATGTGTACTCGATTGTATTACCAACATATACTTAATTTCACAAATGATTTAAGAAAGAATGAAGTTACAAACTCTAGTTACAAGTTTGACTAGACTTGAACATTACAATTTCTTAAGTTTTCTTCTTTGATTTATCTCTATGTATGTTGTATCTAAAATATTAGTAGCACAAAAAAAAAAAAAAGGGTATATATATAAGGCAGGGAATAGTAAATGATCAAATCAATATACTTGTAATAATCAAAACAACTAGTAGGACTCATGGATTTCAACATGCCATAGATAGATCTACTTGAGGTATTAAAATCCCTTTAGCAAGTAATCACTCATATACTAATTGATAGTGTACAACACACCTAGGGGGGGGGGGGGGGGGTGTGACTTGATGTGTCTCTTAAAAATTTTGTAATTATGTGAAAAGCCTTCAAAGAAAACTGTTAATTTCTCCTCATTTACAAAACATTGAACAAAAGATTACCTTACTTTGGAACAATTGTATATCCAAAATTGTTTTTTAAATAAAGCACAAAGATGATGAAATAAAGATAATAAAAAATAATTTTTTCCTTTATTTTTTAAGATGATCAAAATAAAGATAAACTATGACAAAATATTTTTTTTAAAATATACATTTCAACAACGATATCTCAACTTAGCATATACTAATAAAATATATTAAATAAATAAAGTAAGAATGTCAATCTAATTTATAGTTGTTTGGCCAACTTGGCCTACATCTACTCTCCAAATCCTCTCATTGGGATTTTCACTTGTAATGTCTCCTTCTACTCCAAGAAAGGTGAAGAAGCCTGTCTCTTTCATAGGGTAATGGAGAAACCCTTACACATCTCTCTTCTCCTCTTAGGACTTCAAAACCTAGCCTCCACGGGTAGATCCATGTGGTACACAAGTCCTCCTTGAGATTTTCATAGCCTTTACAACAAGACTCTTCAAAACTCTTCACCAAGAACTTTGTCCATAAACTAGATAAACAAAGGATATAATTGAAGAAATAAGCAAGTGAATACCTTACTAAAAATTTAATAACTCCCTTAAGAAATTTTTATACTTTTGAAATCTCTATTCTCTCAATCCTCTTTAAAGCTTTTTACAAATTTGTGCAAACCCTCTCTCAAAACTCTTAGGAACTCTCCACTACTATGAAAACTCTCCAAAAATCTGAGAAAACTCACTAAAGTTTCTTAGAGGTTAAGTATTTATAGGATGACTTTAAAAGGAAACCTAAAAAGCCTGATTATTAGATTTTCAAGCCTGATCATATAATTTAATTAGGGGATCATATAGTATGATTAGTTCAACTTTCCTAAAACCTCAAAAATCATTCTTTATTTCATTGGATTATATGATATATATCATACAATCTAATTAGCTCTTTTTCTCATACCATGATATTAGATTAGTCATTATGATTAACAATTAAATCAACATGTTATATGTTTGTTTAGCCTATATGATATGAATCATATTGTACAACATTTTCTTGATTCAATTTTTAATTTCTATCATAGATTTTTAGATACCAAATTGGTAAATATTATACAAAGTGTTAAATATGGTCTATTTAATTTTGAACATAAGTTGAATCTAATACCTCAACTTTCCTAACTGGGTCATCGGAAGGCCTCCGTTTAATGTGACCAAACCATCTAAGGCAACTCTCTCTAATATTATCTTCCACTGGAGGTACTCCAACCTATTCACGATATGTTTATTTCTTATCCTATCTCTAAGGGTCAAGTCACTCATCCACCTAAGCATCCTCATCTCTGCAACACTTAACTTAGTATTATGTTTCTTTTTAATAGCCAACATTCAGAACCATAAAAGCATTACAAGTCTCACCACTATCTTATAGAATTTCCCCTTAAGTTTGAGGGGAACTTTTCTATCGCACAATAAGCTCGATGCATTCCTCCATTTCAACCTTCCAACTTGAATTCTGTTGATAATATCACCATCTATTTCACTGTCACTCTGAATAATATAGCCAAAATATCTAAAGCGTGTACTCTTATTAATGACTTGATTGCTCAAAGTCACAATCCCCTTGCTAGGTCTATTGCTACTAAAATTATACTCTATATATTCAATTTTAGATCTACTCAAGCGAAAACCTTTATACTCAAGGTTGACCACCATAATTCAAGTTTACCTTCAACTCACTCTCTAGTCTTATCAACAAGAAGAATATCATCAACAAAAATCATACACCAAGGTACATCCTCTTGCAAATGTTTAGTGAGAACATCCATGACTAAAGCAAAAAGATATTGACTTAAGGATGATCCTTGATGTAATCCAACCGAAATAGGAAAATACTTGGTCAAACCACTTTGTGTTTGAGCACAAGTAAGTAATTGCTTCAGCATACATATCTTTAATGATTTGAATATAAGCATTATTAACTCCTTTTTTTCAAGAACTCTCCATAGCACTTCTCTTGGAACTTTATTAGTTAATTTACAAAACTTTATTTTTCAAAATTACCCTTATGTCATGTACATCATAGAGTATGATCTTATAGTATATCAAGTGTTCTAATTAACTTTAATTTTGCCTCATTTTAACCTATTTTTTCTCTTGTGTGTGTACTTGATTGCATAGTGAATTATATACATGACATAATCACAAGAAGAATACAAAATAAAATTAAATTTATATTGCTTTAGCGGCATTCTTTTCATTGGCATCATTATTTCTTTAATCTTGATTGATCACAGTTTCATGATTGCCATCCAGAATGTGTCCAACATTATATGATCATCATTTTTTTTATTTACCTAAAATATTAAGTTAGAGAAGAAGTGACAAGTACATAAAAATTTATTAGCTTAATTATCACTTCCAATAATATTTATAATGATCAAAACCCTGGTTATCTTACTAGGCTCATAGAGTCTAACAATTTTTTTTAAAGACCCGTTGTTTGTGGCCTCATCTTTGACATTTATCTTGATATTACATCACTTATTAATAATAACAAATTCTTGATTGTTTTCCATGTTCATATATTATTCTTGATTTTTTTTTATTGCTCTGCTTCAAAAAACACTCTTCTTATAGTTTGCCGTATACTCCGTTCATGTTGCCCCTTTTAGGATATTGAATCCAAAATTATCCGTAAATCACACCAAACTATATTAAGAATTGTAACATCACTAACTTTAAAAATAATCGCTAGTTAGCCTGAGAAAGGGATGGAGAACGGAGATTAAAATCTTTCATTGGAACTCTCTTATAACTATCACTCGTTTATGAGAATAGATGGAGAAGAAAAAGACACTAAGAATATGTAGTCGATTAATTTCTTGCTTGAATTGTTAGATCAATAAACTAAAGCATCTCTTCAAATTACACATTTTTGAATTCTTGGGGCATTTTGGTCCAAATAAAGTTTCAGGTATATTACGCTAAACAAAACAACGGGAATATTTATCTATTTCGTGTGTGTGTGTGTGTGTGTGTGTGTATATATATATATATATATATATATATATAATCTATTTCGTATATTATGCAACTTATAAAATCAAATTTCCCAAACTAAAATCATGCAACCTTTTATCTGTTTTTAATCCCAACTATTTTTAAGCAACAATAATTTCTTCCCACATGAAATAGTAATAGAAACTAAATCTATAAATTTAATTCAATTTTAACTTATTAAGTAGTGTTGCGGGCTAGAATATACGCGGCGATAGAGTTAAAAAATTTTCGTCTCAGTGTTGTACTGATATCCAGCACACAAACAGGAGAGAAAAGGAAATATCAGGATTTTTACATGGAAACCTTGGAAAGGGAAAAAATCACGGGGCCACGCTTTGTTGAAAAAGTTCTACTAGTGTTTGTTTGAGATACAAAAGGCTGACTCGTTTGTTAAAGTTAGGACGATTAGATTGCAATGAATAACTTCTAGATTAAAATTCAATTACAACATCGGGCATAGTTTCGATGTCACTTGGAGATCGAGCAGAATTCCAGCGTCGTTTGAAAATCGGACAGAACTCCGACGGCGGTAGTCGAGGAGTTTCTTCCCTCTTTATCTTCTTCTCTTCTCCTTCTTCTCTTCTTCTTCTTGCTTGGGTCCCCTCTCAAGAGAAATGAGGGGTCTATTTATAGATTTTTCTGGAGTGGCATGACCCATAAATAGGCGAGAGATCAGAGATAAATGGGGAGTGGTTCGATAGACGACCGATATTGAATCCCTCGATCGTGTACCATTCGTCAGACATTTGAAGGTCTTAATGATGTCGGAATTCGGCGATCTTGGGTTTGTTGGATTTGTATCGTCGAGCCGCTCGATTCAATTAGAAGCACGTCATGTTTGAAAACCGTTTGGTAACTCAAATTGTGGTTTGAACTTTTCAACAGCGCTTCGGGTTATTGATTTGGACTCATTTGGGCTCGGATTGAGTTGAATTTGGTGTCGTTGGGTTGGTATTTCCTAAACGCTCAGTTTGACTGTAAGTTTGCTGAAATCGGAGTTCATGTGATCCCGAATTTAATTTTTGAAATTTCCGGCTTGATTTTGCCTCGAGATTCATGCCCGATCAAGTTAATTTTTTGATGATATATCAAGTAGTTTTATAGTTTATGTGAATCAATTATCATGATATGAAAACCTAACGAGTTTCAGGCTTCATTCGGTTCTTCCTCTCCTTTTGTAAATGATAGTTTTAAAAACAATTGTTAAGAGAATTGAGTTTTCTAAAGGAGAAGCAAATATCAAAAAAATTTCTCAAAATAATAGAAAAATAAAATTCCCTAAAAAGTATTTCTATAGAAGCGTCCTGAATAACAATAAAAAAAAAAAACTCAATTTCTAAACAAAAAAAAAAAAAAAACAAACCGGGCCTAGTTTTGAATTTGACCTAATGAGTTTTTCAGTTCAAATTTGCTCAGAATCAATTTCAGTTCAAATAAACACGAAAGGACATAAAGTTGACCCGTTTGCTATTTCACCACTGTAAAAACAAAAAATAGAAAGGGATTCGCTACAACGGCAGCCTGGATAAGCTTTTCGTAGCCATAGAAAAATTCAGCCGTAGAAGGGAGAAGATGAGTCTTTGAATCGGCTTTCTCATAGATAAAGAGAATTAATATGTTATTATCTTAGAGCATATATACTTAAATATATACAGAGAGAGAGAGAGAGAGAGAGAGAGCGCGCGCGTGGAAGCGAGGGTGGTATATATGGTATTTCTTCCTGCAACTTTTTTTGTTTATTTCTTTGCCATTGACTTACAGTGATGAGTTAGGAGCGGGGAGGCGAAAGGAAAAATTGGCCGAAACTAATTTTGGAGTTCTTCGCTTTCTTTCTTTATGTCGTATTATATGGGATTGAATGCCCGCTGCATTCCCGTTTGCTCTTGATTTGAGAGCTAAAGATTGTCTTCTTCCGGATTTTCCGTTTGATATAGCAGAGTTTTCTGGTTTAGAAAAGGCAGGGAAAGTTGAATCTTTTTATTAGAATGACTTAATGAATCACGGATTGTCATTTTGTTAGCCTTCGATTTCCATTTCTACCCGTTTTTTTTTTTGATATTTTGTACAGAAGAGAGCTTGATTTGAGTGTTTGTTGAATATTTTTTTTCTTTTCTTCCTTCTGTTAAAGGGCTAGAAATCTTCATGCACTGCAGGTTAGGAAGCATATGCTGTTGCTTTGTTCAGAGAGCTTGAACTTTGAAGTTAGCTTTGCTTCCCTGAAAATTTTAGCAGAGAAAAAGATAGCCGGTTTGGAGGCTCAGTTTGGTAGACGTATTGAAACTTAGGTATTTTGAATGATGCATCTTTCTCTTTCTTTATAGTCCAAAAAAGCGGGTCAATTCCAAAGCAACTTCTGCCTTTGTTTCTGATTCTCTAATTTAGTTAACGAAAGGTTACCACTTTATTTGGTTAGGTTCAGCGTTTTGAATGATTAGTAGAAAGATTCTTCTAATTGTAGACAACTCATAATTGATTAGACAAACTGTACCATAAACAAAGGTTCTATTGATACTTACGATGGCTTTCTTTTCTTTTTGTTACTCTATTCCAGTAGGAGCGCTGCTTTTTTTTTTTTTTTGGGAAAAGATGGTAGATATGCAGAGCCAGGAGGAGGTGACGGGAAATCACTTCAGGAAGCAGCTTGCTGCTTGCGTTAGGAGCATACAGTGGAGCTATGCAATCTTCTGGTCTCAGTCTACTGATCAGGAAGGGTAACCAAAAAACTTCAATTTTTTCAATTCTAATGTTTCATGCTTTCGGATTTCTTTTTTTTTTTTTTTTTATTTGGTGATTCAATTTCCTTAGAACCGATGATATTGTATTATTTTGGGCGTGTGCTGTTGCTTTGTTCAGAGAGCTAAAACTTTCAAGTTAGCTTTGCTTCCCTGAAGATTTTATCAGAGGAAAAACTAGCTGGTTTTTTCTGTTCCACGTTGCAAGCTTGCGAGATTCTTTTATCTGCTACCGTTGTATACAATACTGTACATATCGAGTCAAACAATACTGATTGTTTCCATTTGGACTCATTGAGATATTCTTTTATCATTAGACTTCTTTATTGAATGATTTTATGAATTATGTTTGTGAGAATGCCTGTATTATGATCCAGAAGCTAAATTTTGTTAAAACATTTGCTGTTCATTTCTAAATATATTGGATTAAACAATTTGAGGAAACCTCTTTGATTGAAATTTCTTATATGGTTTTAGGGAAGTCTCTAGTGGAACCTTGCAATTACCTTTGTAGAACGCAATTGTTTGATAAAATAGATTTTTTTTTCTTCTTTATATTGCCATGAAAGCGTACGGCTAGAATAAAAAAATTGATCTTAGGATTTAGACTTCTGTACCTTTTCTCTGTTGTAATTGTTAACTGAAGTTGGGTTAAGCCCCAACTTTAAATTGTGTATGATCTTACAAAGAACGAAGAAACATCAGTCATTGGTTTTGAAGGAAGAACAACATGCTCTTCATGCTGTCCAGTTTATAGGATCCTTTAACATATTCAATGTGATCCAAATGAAGATAGTGTTTAGAATGTAATGTGGTGCAAATAAAGATGGTGTTTAGAGTGGAGTAATTTCCTAGTATGACAAAATTTTCATTTTAGTCAAAACCTTAAATTGGAATGTAAAAAGACTTCAAACGCCAATGCACTCCCTTTTTTTTGCTTTCTTTTGAAGGGCTTTGCAAACTATAACAGGATATCAAAACCAAAAGTTTTGATTTCAATAATTGGTTGCACCTTTGATATTTTAGACGCCTATGCTATGTTTACCATTGCACAATGTAATTGAGTGCATACCACTATGGCCTAGTGGACTTATGATTTTTTGGGGCTAAATAGTGGCTAGAATTTGGTATGCATAAATATTTTTGGCCTAGTTGATATTGATTGAAATGAGTGAAGCCTTGCATACTTGACATAAAATATAAAATTCTACATATTCATTTGAATTATCCTGATGCTAGTTCAAACATGCCCATGTAAAAGTAAGAGAATAGAGAAATACAAAATATATAATAGAAGAGAATATTCTCCATAAGGAGCATATATTACAGCAATTAATATTACAAATTCTTACTAAATATTAAGCATATATGATAATATTAATGTGGCAATAAAATTATTCTAATATTTTCTCACAAACTCACAATGTTATAAGGAGCATCGAGAGTTTGTATAGCGCAACAAAAAACTGAGAGATCTATGCTAAGAACAGCTTAACTTCAAAATTACCAATCCAATCTAAGTGACACTAGAACGATATTTTTCCCAAAAAATCGAGAAAAACTAAGTGATTGACACTAGGCCAACCTTTGTCGAGAACAAAAGTGGTAGATCTTCATTGGATCTTCACAAGATCCTCAAAGAATCTTTATGAGATCCTCTTGAGATCTTCACGGGACATTCAAGACATGAGACAAAGGTGAAGTTAGCAAAGTGCCGAATATCCAAGTTAGTGAGAGAAGTACTAGCACGAGTGTGGGCCAGCAATCGTAGTGAGGTTCCATACGCTAATAAGCACTAAAAAGAGGCGAAATCAGCGACTCAAGTTACAGTCGACGAGCGTGACGGGTTACTCAAATGGTCAGTTGACCTCCAATCGCTGAACAGACTGCGCTGATGCGATCAGATCATCAAATTTTTTCAAGGACCACCTCACAGTCAAATCAAGCGGAAATGGTTAGAATCAGCAACCGACACTCAAGAACGACGTGTCGCGCTGCCCAAACGATGTTCAATCTCAAAACAAAACTTCGTTGTTGCGTTCAAAACGTCCGATTCACTTAAGGATGACAATAATTTTGCCTAATGAAATTAACACGGGGAAATTGATGCGTATCTTGAGCGACGTGCAAAGATTTTGAGAAAAAGTGGCATGAAAATCGAAACATACGTTTCCTATTTCATTTTATTTTTCTCTATGCCTTTTTTAAATATTATTATTATTATTCATAATTTCAAATCAAAATAAAAATGTATGTCTCGTACCTGTTCTGTGCCGATGTCAATGCCGCTTGTCCTGTCCACAATCTCTACTTGAATGGCGAATCAATCTCCTACCTCATCATTAAAACAAGAGCGAAATCTCAGCTTATTCGTTTTTTTGCTTCCACACACAAGAGCTCCCAATTCCCGCTTACCCGAATGATCTCTTCCTATGTCGAACTGTCGCAGCTCCTCATCCGCTCCGATCTCAATCAACCCATAGCCGAATCCCTTCCTCAACAACCTCCTTATTTCCAACTTCCACAGCCTTCGATCACGACACCTCGATCCTGTCACCCATTTTTCATGGTCGAACCCAACCAACCATTTGACTCCAACCCATGACCCATCCAAATGAAATCCCGAATGCACTCTTATCCGACACCTCCAGATCCTGACCAGGCCACTCGATCGGATGATCTCGATGCCTCACCCGAGCAAGCCACTCTTCTGCCGACTCCCCAATCCACCCTGTCGAGTACCCGAAGCAGCAAATACAGCCTGCCGCTCTTCTTTGTCCGACCACACCAGTTGATCGACCTAGACAACTCCTCTATTCCGATCCAGACTCCAATCCCGCCTATCCACGCAAGACGATCAACCTACTCACGACTCTGATCCCAAGCAGAGCTCCACACTTGACTTCATGCCTCCAGTCCAGCCACAACCATGTCCTGACTTCCTCTCTTCCTCACCTATGATAGATCCCTGCTCCAGACCGATGCAGAACCGGCCTAGCCGTCTGACCTTTTTGCCCGCTCCCTTCTGCAGTTGATCCTCCCTATCGATCTCACACCTGATCTCACACTTGCCAATCCTGATCCTATAGCAAGACTGCCCGACCTTCTATCCCCTCGTCTACCTGTTTGACTTCAACAATCAACCTCTTCATAATATCTGAATCATTATTCACTAAACTCCCACTCAAGTTAATCCCACTCCTTCAATCCACTACTCCTATAACACTTCAAATGACCTTCTCAAACCACTCCTAAAAAGCCCGCATTCTCTCTTACCTTCCCCCCTTTCCATTATTACTATTATTAGTTAATAAAAAAAAGAAAAAAAAATAGAAAAGAGAAGATAGCAGGGAGAGAGAGAGAAAGAGAGAGAGAGAGAGAGAGAGAGAGAGAGAGAGAGAGAGGGAGGGAGAAAAAGAAGTTAGATTGTGTGATTTGGTCTTTTGTCATCATCGTCGCCCCGACACCGTCGTTTCCTCAATCCCATTGCCGTTGACTCTTATGTTAAGGTATAAGTGTCTCCATATCAAAAAAGTTTTCAAATCCCGTTTTTGACACTTGCGATGCGGCAAGCAACCACCTATGCTTGCTTTTCTTAGTGTGGTGAGAGAAAACTCGTTGCTGCGCTTGCGACGAGGCTGGTGAGCCTTATGCATGCTTTTCTTAGCATGTTGGGGAATATTTAAGTACCCATGTACGTACTTCTATACCCACGGGAAAAAAAACATTTTACGTTTTCACATAGGTACCCCTGAAGACACATGCTCGCCTTTCTTGGCGTGGTGGGATTAAAGACCACGTCCGTGATGTCGCCTGACACCAACTATGAACATCTTTCTTGACATTATGGGAAAAAAATTGAACTCCCTAAATTTCACCTAAATTGGGGAGTCGTCGGGAGGCTGTCGAAATTTGAACGAACGACGCACAGGACTTGAACAAATAACAGGGGACTGAATTTGCAATTACCGGGAACATAACTTAATATCTAAAACAAAAAAAAGAAGAAACCTGTAATTTGCAAAATAGCAAAAATTAACCATGCAAATGAAAGGCTTGTAATGGACAAAACTTCAAAATTTGCCCGCAAGCATTGATTAGCAAGAATCAAGTGGAATGTCATAATCTAAAGTGCAGACAACTATACAAAATTCCCAACAGAAAAATAACATAAAACTTATAGTGATCATGTCAATCAGCCTATGAGCAAGAAAAAGGAACCTATGATACAATAGTTCGTCTTCGGGCGAAGACCAAAAACTTGTAATGAACTCATAAGCTCACCCACAATCAGTACCAATCAACTTGCAAATGGACACACTAACTTGCCTATAGGAAATAGTGCTGGCTACCACCAGAAGATTGTATTGAATGCAATAATATGCTTATGAGTATAACATGGGATGATATGTGAGCTCGCCTGCGAGTGTATGCAAGAGACTTGTAATGAATATAATGATTCTCCTATGGGCATGAGCGTGAACTTATGACGCACACAACCATTTATAAGAAACTACAAGAAGTCTGTGAGTGTTTATGGGTGACAGCGTAAGATATGCAAGAAAACACAATAACTTGCCAACCAACAAGTTAACTTTGACGTACAAATGATAAGTGCGCCTCATTTGACAGTGATCATGTCAATCAACCTATGAGCAAGAAAAAGGAACCTATGATACAATAGTTCGTCTTCGGGCGAAGACCAAAAACTTGTAATGAACTCATAAGCTCACCCACAATCAGTACCAATCAACTTGCAAATGGACACACTAACTTGCCTATAGGAAATAGTGCTGGCTACCACCAGAAGATTGTATTGAATGCAATAATATGCTTATGAGTATAACATGGGATGATATGCGAGCTCGCCTGCGATTGTATGCAAGAGACTTGTAATGAATATAATGATTCTCCTATGGGCATGAGCGTGAACTTATGACGCACACAACCATTTATAAGAAACTACAAGAAGTCTGTGAGTGTTTATGGGTGACAGCGTAAGATATGCAAGAAAACACAATAACTTGCCAACCAACAAGTTAACTTTGACGTACAAATGATAAGTGCGCCTCATCTGACAGTCAACTTTGACGTACAAATGAACACACTAAACCTACCTGCAAATGGTGGTATTCCTTACAGACATATATAGGCAGCATGCGATAAATGCATGGGTGTTCATATAGTCAACAATAATCAAGATTTCAGTAAATATATTGATCCTTTGCAAGCAAAGGCGATTGATTTGCAACAAATGCAAACACCTATGAGCTACTGTAGAAGGCTCTCCATACACACTACATGCTATATACAAGAAAATATAGGAAGAGCTACAGTAAAAGAAAATACCTACAAGTAGCACTAGGAGATCTGCATTCAATGCAACTCGCCCAAAGATGATGGAAAAAAGTCCATAATGCATATAGTGGTCCTACCTACAAGCAAATATAGTGAATGTATCACATGTATGGTGGATCCTCTATAGGCATGAGTAAGAAGATTGCAACGAGTGCGACATATTGCCTGTATGAAAAAAACAATGAGCTTTTGATGAATTCAAGTATCTATGAGCAATTGCAGGAGATTCGATAATGCACGATAGCTCGTCTACAAGAAGAAGTGAGCGACCTGTAACGCAACGTCATGCCACTGGATCCGCAATACTCATAAAAGTGGATAGAAGTTGTTTGTAGGTTCTAAAATGAAATATTGCATACTTGTTAGTGATGGTCATCTGCAGAGTTGGCTATAACTGAATGTTGCAAATACACCCCCTCATGCATTTAGATGCACATTGACACATTCATAACATGCATACATTGCATGTGATTTTCATGTAGATACGAAGATAGATTTAAAGAAATGGCTCTGATACCATGGTAGTTCATATAAAATATCTACATCTTTATTTTTAATCTTAATGCTAACACAAAATACCTATATAAATGTAAATTAATAAAAAATCATGAAAATTATAATAAAGGACAATATCTTGCATAATGAGGATATACTATAATAACTAATACTATAATTTCCTCATAAAAATATGTATACATGATAATATAAATTTGTAATAGAATAATGCTAATAATTTTAATAATACTATAAAACACACGCTTTAAAAAACCTTTTATGTCCCTATTGAACATAGACGCACCACTAATCCACTCCCCGATATGTGTCCGACATTCTAATAGTTATATTTAACTTGTTTATCTAATTTTATTTTTCATAATTAGAGTTTAAAATGATCGGGACCACCCCGTCCCCCCAGACCCCGACCCCCAGCCCCCTCCCCTGATGTGTCTGGGTGATCACCAACACAGATGGGACACACATGTTTCTAATTCAATAAATTTTTATTCAGATTGGGGTGTTCGATTAGTTTGATGTTACCTCCTAAAATCTAGATTTTTGCATTAGCTCATTGCTAGATTGATTGCCACAAATCTCTCATTTCCTCTTTGTGTCATCTTAATCTCTATATTTTTAGCCATTATACAGTGTCCATGGCTTATCATTTCATAATTTTTTATGGCCTATGTTGTATTTAAGTTTCATGTCAATGTTTTATTTTATGACTTCCTTCTTGTTGTGATTTGTCTCTACAGCCTACTATTTGGTTTCCTTTGTTTTTGATGGTTTCTAGGTTGTTAGAGTGGAATGATGGATTCTATAATGGTGACATAAAAACTCGGAAGACCACACAACCAATTGAATGTAAAGCTGATCAAATGGCTCTACAGAGAAGTGAACAATTGAGAGAGCTATATGAGTCTCTTTCTATAGTTGCCTGTAATGAGCAGAATAGAAGGCCTTTTGCTTCATTATCTCCTGAAGATTTGACAGATGCGGAGTGGTATTATTTGGTCTGCATGTCCTTCACCTTTAATTTGGGACAAGAGTATGTTAACATCCCTTAAAACATTTTGGTTGCTTGCTTCTTTTGCATTTTGAGTTAAGCATGCAGTCCAAATATTAGTGATTGTTTCAAATGGTCATGATCTCATTTTTTGGCTTTGATGATAATATGTATTTTCTTGGATCTAACCGGATATTGTTCTCATATAGTAACATTGGTAAAAAAATGGAAGCTTGCATGCTTAATATTGACATTATAATCTATTTCCTTTGTCTTATATTTTTCTAGCCTCTTTATATGATGGAACTGAAATTAGAATATTATCTTACTCCTAGTTTATATTATTTAACATTCACTTGTACATTGGTATTCAGCTTGCCAGGAAGAGTGTTTGAACATAATGAGCCTGTCTGGTTGAGCAATGCACAATTTGCTGATAACCGAACTTTTTCCCGTTGCCTTTTAGCAAAGGTTAGATCCTTGCTGATATATTGATCAACTCTTTTTCTTTATTTTCTTATGTCCATGCAAGCTAATTATTTAATTTTCTTAAATGCAAATTTTTTGGTTTCTAAATTGGATTGACTACTCAATGTTGCTTCAGAGTGCATCTATTCAGGTACGATTTACCCTTTAACAAACAGAAAAATAGCAGAGTTTATAATCACTCTTCATTTATTTATCTATTGTAATTAGACCAATCAAGTATGAACTAGCTCTATATTATTTATGATAACATTTTAATATTACCTTGAAATTCTTCAACCAAAAGTGCAAACAAAATTGAAAGAATAAGTTTATTTATTATTAGAAAAAAAAAAACATTAAAAGGGCTTTGTATAAGAATTTCATGTTAATATAAAAAAAAACAAAATTAAAACGAAACAGACTTGCTTGTACTTGAATCAACCAAACTGAGCACCTCCAACCTTAGAAGCATATCAATCTTTACTGTATTCATTGTACCAGTCACTTTGCCTTATTTTGCAGACTGTTGTGGGTCTTCCCTTCATGAATGGAGTACTAGAGCTTGGAACATTTGAACTGGTAAGTTCCTTCTTATTTAACATTTGCTAGTAACTGTGCTTCACATCCTCCTATTTTAATTGGTCCTTTTTCTCAAGGTTTTGGAAGATCCTGTTCTTGTGCAAAGCATAAAAAATTCGTTCTGGGAGTTTGAAGACCCAGTTTCCTCTGAAAATTCCACTTCAAGCCCCCCATTTGTTGGGAAGGAGGTGGACAATGTGCACCCGGTTCTGGATCACGAAGTAGATGACTCCATACTGTTTGAGAATCAGTCTGAATTTATGCACGACAATGTTCCTGAGCTTCATCCAAGCATCTGTAAGAAAATTCTTAGCATTTCTGAGCGCAGATCCAATGTTTGTGATGATCATTTAAGGATTAAGAGACAAGATTGGCAATGGAATGTTCATAGAAGGAACTTTATGGACGATGAGGTTGACAATGGCCTTCATGATTCTTTGAACTCCAGTGAATGTCCATCAATGTCTTTTGTTCAAAACATCCTTTCTTCTCCTAGAGGTGAAAGAGTGAAAGGAAACATGCCTGACAATCTTCAAGAGGATAATCATGCAAAGTTTGGTTCCCTTGGTGTTGAGGGCGATGGTTCTCATTATGCTTGCACTCTTTCTACTATTCTAGGGAACTTGAAACATCAAATTTCATTGCCAGGCATTACTTTTGAGAAGAGTTCTAATAAATCTAGCTTTAAGGTTTGGAAGAGAGATTCAAGGGCTTCAAAAAGTTTCACCAAGACACCGCAGAGAATGTTGAAGAATATTTTAATTGATGGCAAATGGATGAATGGTGATCTGGTGAAACTCCAAGAAGAGCAGGTGTCGAGGAATAAAACTTGGAAAACAGAGCCAGACGATGCTAATGCAAACCATGTCTTATCAGAGAGGAGAAGGAGAGAGAAGCTGAATGAGAAATTTCATGTTCTCAGATCATTAGTTCCTTCAATCAGCAAGGTAAATGGACATGATTTACCATTTCTTAATTTTTGTTGGCATGGTCATGGTGAGCTTTCTTTGAAAATCCTTAGGATAAATTGAGAAAAGCTTTATTGTTGGAAAACTTTCTTTCTTTTGGCATATAGAAACTCTATCTTTTTACTAACAATCAAAATATGTTTAAACTCCAGTGATATACTATGCTTTTTGTGGCCAAAATTTTATCTTTTATGCTCTTATTGGGTCATTACGAGCAAATAAACTTTTCAATGAAAACATTGATCTGCCGTAAGAATTCTTATAATGACTTAGGTTTTGTTTGGGACGACTTTCTTGTTGCTTCTTAAAGCAGCTTTTTAGTATAAAAGTTTCAATTTTTATACTAAAATGCTGCTTTAAGAAGCAACAAAGAAACTGTCCCAAACGAAGCCTTATTTTAGAAGAATCAACATTTTGATTTTTTTTTTTCCATTTAATCACCTTATATCTGAATTTCATGGTCTTACAGAGTCACAGTCAACCCATAAGCCCAGTGGTTTCATCTCTCCCACCCTAACAAAACTCTTGTTGCTACTGTTATATTGCTATTGCTGTTCTTTGTTTTTTATATTGACATCGTTCGTTTTTTTCTCATAATTGTATTCAGGTCGACAAAACATCCATTCTTGCTGACACAATAGAGTATCTTAAAGAGCTTGAGAGAAGAGTTGAAGAGCTGGAATCCTACAGAGAGGAAGCAGATCCTGAGATGACAGCAAGAAGAAAACATCCAGACACCGCAGAAAGAACATCAGATAATTATGGCACCAATGAGCTCCTCAATTGCCGGAAACCTTCATCAAATAAGAGGAAAGCTAGCGAAATCGACGAGGCCAAAGACGAAAATCACAGCCTCTTACCAAAGAAAGGCTTATTCGATATCAATATCACCATGATTGAGGAACTGGTGCTCATAGAGATGCAGTGCCCATGGAGAGATTTATTGCTCCTTGACATAATTGAAGCCATGAACAACCTTCATTTAGATGCTCAGTCTGTGCAGTCCTCCATTGATGATGGCAATCTTTCTATTACAGTGCGATCAAAGGTACCCTCCATAAAAGGAAAAATTATGCTGTCCGGATACGGTACCGAGCAGTACCGGTGTTGGTACCGAGTGGTACCAAGCGCAGTACCAAGCTCGATACCGAGCGCCTAGTGATGTGGCATTTTTTATTGATCTTTGGACACGTTCGGTGTCCGGACAGAATAATTACTCCCATAAAAGCCAGTTCTAAAATTTTCACTTATATTGATGAGAATACTGATCAAAATTTAAAATTTTTGGTGCAGTTTATGTGTGAGGTTAAAGCTTCCCCAGGTACTATCAAGAGAGCACTTCAGAGAGTTGTCAGCAAATGTAATTAGATGTTCAGTAAGTTCTTCATTATATTAGTAAACTTTTCTCTCAGGAATCTCTTCTCTTCTCTTTGAGATAATTTTTACCCATTTTAGTTTGCTCATCATTGCTTTATTTTAGGGATGATATATGGTAAAATATTTTAGAAAAAGAGAGATTTACATATATTTCATAGAATTCTTATATATTTACATGCATGTAATTTTTTTATATTTACTTATATAATATTTTAACTTTTAAATCATATTTATAAGTAAATATAAAAGTTTTAAGGTGTTAAATTATATCTAAATATATAAAAATTTTATGATATGCATATAATACCTCTAAAATGTAATAAATTTCATGAACTGATTGCCTTGATTGCGAACAATTATTACGTCCTCCGACCGGACACAGAGGAACGTCCGGTCGGAGGCCAAATCCCGCCAAAAAACAAGTTGTACCGAACAAATACCGAGCAATACCAAACAATAACGAGGAATACCATCATTTGAAGACCCAATACCGAATTATACCGAGCTAAGCCGAGAAATACAGAGTTATACAAAAGTTGTACCGAGTTTTTCCTAGAAAAACTAGGTACAACTCGGTATTTCTCGGTACAACTCTGTATAACTCGGTATTGGTCTTCAAAGAGCGGTATTCCTCGTTAATATCAAATAATAGCTAGTTGTACCAAGCAAATATCAAGTTTTTTGGAGGGATTTTGCCTCCATGCAACTGGACGTTCCTCTACGTCCTTACACCGGACGGAATAAAAGTTCCCCGATTGCATGTAATAAAAAGTTTTCATATATTTTGAGCTATGCAAATTTATCACATCTTTTGATGCTGACTTTATTATTAAAGTGAAAATAAAATTAAGTGTTTATAAATTGTATTCTCTATCTACTGCCAACCAAATTTGCCTTGGACTTCTTCTTCTGGCCTTCGCCGTATTGGAACAGCTCCTTTGTTTTAAAATGTAATTAATTTTTGCTTGTAAGCGTTACACGGCATTGGCTCCCAAGTCAATGCAGTAAATGTTTCAACTTCCAACTGTATTATACCTCTTTGAGGTTTTATTTGGGGAAGTTTTTTTTTAAAAAATATTTTTTTAGACTTATTTGGAATGATATTCTTATTGTTTTTTTTCATAATTTTTTTTATTTTTTATTAAAAAATTATTTTGAGATGCAGTAAGAAAGTTATCCAAATGAAACTTTAAAGTTATTTTTTAGTTCAAAAATTTTTAATTAAAAAAAAATTTTGTAGCTATTTTAAAAAACAATAAGGCTTGAGTTTTAGCATTCAAAGATTAAGGCTTTATTTGAGACGATTTTATTATTATTTTTTAAAGAAACTTTCAGTATAAAAATTAAAATTGTTATATTAAAAAATTATTTTAAGAAATAGTAAGAAAGCTGTCTTAAAAGAAATATAAAATTTCTTGGAATATAAGCCTATTTAATTTATTTTGGTGGATAGGGATTATAGCAAATTCCCCCAAAATTTAAAAACAGGATTATAGCTTGTCTACAACAAGCAGTACCTTAGATGGCCGCTTGTCCCAGCTTTAGGGTGAATTATTCTGGACATTCAATCCAGATGCGTCATGTCACTCAAATACATTGGAACCCGGTATATTTTGGTGACATGACGCATCTGAATTGATGTTCGGACGAATTCGGACCCCGGACGTAATAATTTGCCCAGCTTTTAGATAGGAATAAAAGTGGTTCATAAATGTTCCTTGACTGGAAAGAGTCAAAGATAAACAAAAGCTGCTTTATAACTCTTTTTTCCTGGGTTTGATAGGAATTATTTAATAATAAATAAATAAATAAATATTTAATTTGAGATATTTTTACTGATATAGCAAGATAGATATGTAAATTATAGTATACCATCGATATCTTTAATTTTACTAGTATGCCACCTTATTGATTCCGGTCATAGGACGCGCATAATAGGTTCGAACATCCAATAAAAACATGTCATGTCACATGCGCTTTTAATTGCGCTTTACCTGCGCTTTTGACTGCACTTTACCTGCACTTTTGACTGTGTTTTACCTGCGCTTTACCTGCATTTTTGACGCGCTTAATTTAAAATAATATTTTATTAATATCTGGATCTATCTCCGCTTCTGATGACTCGATGTAATAATTTGCCCCTTAATTGATAAGCTCTAAAAAAATTAGAGCAACTTTCATTACTGGATTTTTAATATTGTAAGACTTGACTACTAAACCATTCTATAGGTCATGCCTAAGTTGCCAAAGGTTCAGTTTTACTGTCCTCCTATAATATATCCTTTTTTTTTTATGTGTGGTAGTGAAGGCTGTTTTTATGAGGTGAATTGATAAATTTATAAATGAAAAAAACTATGAGGCTGTGGAGGCTGTTTCATAAGGAGAATTGATAAATTTATTTAAAAATGCAGCATATTATAACTTGAAGGTAAATATCAACTATGATGTGTTTAAAAGAGTTTACAAGTTGCGGGCTAGAAAATTTACAATAGTAGAGTAATATTTTATATACTAGCGGTGCACATGTATCCAACGCACAAATAGATTAATGAGAGAGTTTGAAAATACTAGAGATTTTTTACATGGAAAATTTCAAAAGGTAAAACTATAGGGGCTTGCCTAGTTGAAGAGATTTCATTATATATGTTGCGGGCTAGAATATATGCGGCGATAGAGTTGAAAATTTTTCGGCTCAACGTTCTACGGATATCCAACACACAAACAGAGAAAAAATGTAACACAAGATTTTTTACGTGGAAACCCTGGAAATTGAAAAAATCATAGGGGCACGCCGAGTTGAAAGGATTACACTAGTGTTTGTTTTGATTACAAATGGCTGACTCGTCCCTGAAACTGAGGACAATCATATTACAATAATATTACGATGAGGAGTCTCTTCCTTCCCTTCCTTTTCTTCCTTCTCTTCTTGCTTCCTTGCTTAATTCCAGCGTCAGTTGGATGCCAAGTGAAAGTCCGACAGTGGCCGAGGAGTCTCTTCATTCTATTCTTCCTTCTCTTCTCTTCTCTTCTCTTCTTGCTTGGGGTCCCCCTTTCAAGAGAAATGAGAGATCTATTTATAGTTTTCTGAGTGTGGCATGGCTATAAATAGGAGGAAGATCGAGGATAAATTTGGAGTGATTTGATTGGACGATCGATATTGAATCCCTTGATCGTGGACCTTTTATTAGGCATTAGAAGGCTCTAATGATATCAGAATTTGACGATCTTGGGTTCGTTGGATTTGTCTCGTCGAGCCGCTCGATTCGACTATAAGCATATCATATTTGGAAAATTGTTTGATAATCCAAATTATGGATTGAACCTTCCAAATATGCTTTGGGTCTTTTGATTTGGACTCATTTGGGCTCAGAATGAGTTGAATTTGGTGTCATTGGGTTCATATTTCCGAGACTTTCAGTTCGACAGTAAGTTTGCTAAAATCGGAGTTCAGATGATCTTCAATTTAATTTTTGAAGTTTCCAATTTGATTTTTGCCTCGAGATTCGTGCCCGATCAAGATAATTTTTCAACCCTGATTCATCCTTTGATCTCTTAGGACAGAGTATAGCTTCTCATACATTGCATATAAGGCGATTGAACGTGCATTAAAGTTGTTAGCTGGTAACTCACTCCAAGTAAGTATAAGTGCAGATTGTAAACATCTCTTCAGTCTCAGCACAATCATATTCAACTCTTTTAAATTTTAAAATCTAAAATCCAAATTCAAAGGATAATTAGAGCATTTATTTCCTGATTAGTAACAAATAATATCAATCAAATTTAAGAAATTTAATAAAATATTTGATTGCTTCTCTTGAATCCTTAATTTTGGTTGTTTTCTATGTTCTAAAAGTAATTTCTTTGTTTAAAGTACTTTCTTTTTTTTTTTTTTCAATTTTTTTTTATAATTTAAAGTATTATTTCTAAGGCTTTGTCTGTGACAACTTTCCTACTGCTTCTTAAAACATCTATTCAATACAAAATTGCTAATTTTTATACTAGAAAGCTGTTTTACGCGGCAGTAAGAAAGCAGTACCCAAACAAAACCTAAATCTCGGTCATTTATATACTCACTCTTATAATGTTTGCAACACCTAATAAAAAATAGACAGAAATAAGCTTCCACCTCTAATACTATCTTTCAAATTTTAACATTTTTGTAATGTTTGATCAATTTGCCATATAAATATTCTTCAAACTCTTAGCCAACTTTATAGAAAGCAATTGCTTACCAAGTAGGAAACCAAATATTTTAGATGTGGTATGCATTTCAAAGTCTCTTCTAAAAAAAAATAGTGATCTGATGGATGTGGTGACGACAAGCCACAAGTTGCCTGCCTACCCCAAAAGTATGCTTCTCCAACTTGTCTAGCAAGAAAACTCTTCAAGACAATTAATGCACAGCTGAATTTTTAAGCATTGAAGATTATTCCATAAGAACATTTTGAATATTGCACCAACCGCAGCTACCAACCAATCAAAAGGGAGCCTTCCCTACTAAACCTTCTTCCATCATAGATGCCTTCTCACGTGGAAAATTTTTTTAGTGTATGTACTAGATATTCTATATTTATAAACGAAATTATTGTATTGAAAATAGGGTAATATATAGGGGTTTAAATAAGTCTTTTCAAGTTCAAGCTACCTATGGTTTGAGCTTGAGCTTAGAAATTAATCATGTTCAAGTTCTAACTTGAGCTCAATTTAAAAGCTTGAGCAAATTCTTGTATTAAAAATTTTTAAACGAGTTGACTCGAAAGGTAATGATCTAAGCATGGATTGACATAAATATTGCTTATTAGCATATGGAGCTCATCTCACGAGCCATTTTTTAAGCCAAATCCAAAATAGTCTCTAGTTGGGCTATACTGAGTTACACCCCTAGAATAATATTATGCCCTTGCATGCCTTCATAGGTACTTAGCAGATAGTCGATGTGTTACCAAGAGATGACTCTCATCAAACGGGCCCCATAGAAGAATTTTTCATAGGAAGGAACATCATGCCTTATATGTCGGGGCATACAAAGAAATATCCTCCTCTCAGGGGCAGCAAGGAACCTCGCAAACTGAATAACTAAGCACTCGCCTCAGGGGACAAAGGTAGTTGACACAACAACTCGTTGCTACCTGAGGTGGGCACCTTCGTCTCAATACATTCAAGTTTAACTAAAGTAAATTACCTACCTAGAGAGCCTTCAACTCAACCTTCCATGAACAGCTGACCACTGAGTTCATCTTCTCTAAAGCAATCTCACTTGTCTTTTCCTTTGGGCAATCCAAGACTCCATGCAGGTCATCAATGGCCCTTCGACACCATTCAACCATCAAGCACCACTTAATTGCTCAAAAATCCCCCACAGACTCATGCAATCCTATTAGGTAGCACTAAGCTCACCCACACTGTAGAGTTCGCTTAGTGCAAACTCGACACTATCGAGTTCACGCAATGACATATGATTAGAGCTTTGTAGCCCCCACTCTCCCTCGATCAACAAAGAGGTGACATGTGTCCAAGGTAGTATGTGTAGCATTGCACTTTTTAAATTTTTTCATGTACAATTTTTTTAATAGCCCTCAAAATCTTTATATATAAGAGTGATGAGGAGCTTTTTCATCTTTTGAATCTTATGTAACTTGAGTTCTTTTTTATATGATTGAGCATTTATTACAACTTCTCTCTAGAATTTTCCCATCCTCTTAGTTCTCACTAGGTTCCAAGTTGCATGGTCACAAGTGAGCCAACAAGTAATGTTGAGTATCATCCACAGATAAATTTGTATCCAGCATTCTCTCAGATGTAGTGAGTAACTCCTTGTTGGAGTTTAGGAGAATGTTTGTGACACAATTCACTAGTGCCTAAAAGCTGTAGAAGATGTCCTCAACACTTTTGAAGATAAGGTAGGAGCCAGGAGTGGTTGAGGAGATTCATTATAAGGTCATAGAGAGATGCTTAAAATAAAGGACTTAGCCCTACAATCACCCAGGATGCCTTGACCCAAGGATTATAATATCATCAGATTTAACAGCTTTTTCACATTTTACATTTCTTAAAACCTCTCAAACTTCGGCTTTACTAATATGATGATAAAAATAAAAATCTTTATTTCATTTAAGGGTGTTAAAGTCACTAAAGTTTATCATATTCTCATAATCTTCATTAAAAAGCTTATTGAAATATCTCATCTACCTACATTCAATATCCTCAAATAATGAAAGCAATTTTTAAACTTCATCCTTAATGCATTTTACTTGAATTAAAATGTGGATTTAGTGTTTCTTGCAACCCTCAAAATCTTATAAATAAGAGGCATTGATGAGTATTTTCCATCTTTTGAATCTTATGTGACTTAGGCCCTTTTTTTGTCTAATTGATATTTAAGTATTTATCATAGCTTCTCTCTAGTGTTTCCCCATACTTTCCTCTCTCAAACAGGTTCTAGGTTGTACGCTCACAGGTTAGCTTGTTAATAAGGTCTAGTATCATTCACGGGTATGTATGTACCAAAAATTTATGAGTTATGCACCTCAAATAAATTTTACATTCCAATCGCGTGCTTCTTCTATGAATATATTAATATCCAAATTGTAACTACATGAGAGAAATTGGAGGTGCATAAGCAAAATCACATATTACCTAACACTTTATCTTTGTTTTATCTTTTTCTTCACTCATGAGCTGCGACCTTTTTGTTCAATTTAAGTTTTCTAAATTGTCAACTTATATGACAACTAATCCCTTAAAACCCCTTATTCTATGATTAGCTTCCATGTCTTCTTGCCAGACTGTGCAACAATTATTTAGTGATTTACATCCCCAAAGCGTCGCTGGAGCCTTTGCATACAAACAAGTGTCATTTATCTAAGTTGTTTCTTGGACAATAAGGACAGCAGAAATAAGCATATTTTACATGTCTAAAGGATGTTAGGTTCACTAAAAAAGAAAAATATATATAAAGTCTAGTAAAATAATCATTATTATTTTTCCTACCGAAAATATTTGAAGTCACTTTTATGAATGCTGATTTTTTATTTCAAAACCATCAAATCAAAGGACTCCTTGTTCCATCCTGTTCCCTGCATAATCCTTCCACACGGTAATTAGAGCATATCTTAAGGCCCAAATTGGTCCACGTAATCTGCACAAAATTTGTGGTTTTGCAATGTAAACAGGCCCGAAATCCCAAGTTTTTCAACTCGTATCTAACGCATTATTCAACAATTAAGAACATTCAAATATCTCATAGGATTTCTTCTCCTCATCCACCAACCAAGTAACATCCATAGCTATTTCATTAGGTTCAATATTCAACGGTTGAATTGCCTCAATATATAGGGGTTGTTTGGTACCAGGATTTAGGCCGGATTTGAGCGAAATCCAGCCAAACCGCCTAGAATGCAAAACCAAATCTCTCAGTAAATGAAAGCCGCCGTAGACGGAAAATTACCACTTTTTGTGACAATTCCCGGATTTCTGAAATCCTCTGATTCGGCGGATTTAACACTCTGTTGGCGCGAGAGGGAAGAAGACTCCGCTTGTTTTTAACAATCAATAGTCAAACAGTCACACAAGAATTATCATAAATGTTACCAAATAGTTTTTAGGATTTAACCCCCCAGCGGATTTCATAAATCCGGATTTAGAGGATTTACGAATTCCTACTTAAATGAAATTTTGGGTGCTACCAAACAGCCCCTTAATGTCAATTATATTTCAGAGGCTATGAAAGCAATTCCATGAATGGTAGAAAAGATCACATCTTTTACTCGTATAACTTTACAATGGGGAGAATACAACAATTCAATTCAGAAAAGATGAAATATCTTTCTCAGATTGAAAATCAGATACTAGCACTTCGTTTAGAATTAAAATCTTTAGATATCGAAGTGCTTTTCAGGGTGAAATCATCAACAGTATATCCAACTATATCAAATCTCCCTCTCTCACTATTCTCCCGAAATTTTACGTAGTCCTGACAAATAAATGGTGGATACATTCTACTGTTTTCTTTTCCCACTAAATCTTCAGGAGCTTTTATCACTTTTCATCCTCAAAGCACCAAAAGAAAGCCATTGAGAATCTATTAACACAATGTTTTAACACCACCCTGTGTTCGGATGATCTCAGCCGTCCATTGCTCCAAGCTTGGAGCAAGTCTCCAATGTTCACTACCAATGCTCCTTCATTTGGTGTTAAGTTCACCCATTCCCCTCTCTTTGATCTTACCTGAAGCCCACCAATCTCATCCTGGTAAAGAATTGTGATGCAGCTCATATCTGTATGTTTTCCAAGCCCTTCAATTTCTCCTGTATCAAAGTTCCCTGGAGCTGAGTAGTTGTTAATCCTAAGGTATCCATGGCACCTAATGAATTCAGATTCATGGTATTTCTTCTCAAATCCATCTTCAAGACAATTCAAAAGAATAGAGATAATCTTCTTTGATAAATCAATCATCTTATTTCCATATTCTTGCAATACTTCACTGCAAAAATAGTAGAGCTAGGTTGTTTAGCTGAGTTAGAAGAATGAGTACTAAGAAAATCAAAGTATTTACCAGAACTCCGAATTGGCTCGTTGAAATAGTACATTGCTTGATTTCTTAGCTGAGTTATAGAAGTCTGGACCAGAAACTCGAAGGACTTTCGAAGAAAGGGGATGCAATGAAGTGAGGAGTGTAGGTATTGATGCTGGCTGATGGTCCTAGCTTGAGCTTAATATCTAAAGGCTGGTTAAAAACTTCTTTGCATAGGATGTAGATCTTATTGTAGAGTTCCTTGGAGATTCCATGGTTGGTGATGTGGAAGAAGCCCCAATCACGACAAGCTGAATTGAGAACAGAGAGAACAGAAGGATGTAAGGGTTGGGAGACATCCAAGAGAGGAAGTTGAAGAGGAGTCATAAGAGAATCCTGCATTTTAGAGACGGTGAAAGATAGAGATTCTGTTAAGTTAGTTTCTGAGTTCTATTTAGTTGGTTGGGTACCTTTTTATAGGATAGATGTAATGCATATTAGATGGATCTATAGAAAAAGTTGGATTATTTTATGCCCATCATTCCAAAATTTCAGGAGCTTCTTTCCTGCTTGTTGAGGCACTTGACAGTATTTTAAACAAAAAAACAATGAAAAGGTATGAAGCTTAAAGTATTCCAGTTCAGAGCACTATATTTAATTTAGTCTGCATGTGCTGTTTGTCCTTGTGCGCATTTATGTTATATATATTGATAGAAAGAGAATGGTTGGGGCGAGAAAGGGATTTATTCATGTCAATTGCTATAGCTTGGAGTAATCTAAGGCAGATCTATATGGTCAACAACGAGAAGAAATGCAGCAGCAGTGCTTTCCATTAATTCCTATTTAACTACTCAAGTTGTTCATTGACTTCCAAACACATTTTATAGAGGGAATTTAACATGAGTAATGGTATAATTTATGCGCTCATACTTATTTAGATTAAATTGATCAAGTCATCGAGAAACTGAATTTAGTTCACCAAGTTGCTGAATATGAATCAGCTCGGGCCACTTACAACTTGTTACATAACTCAGCTTGCCAAATTTGAAATTCCCTTTAGAATGAAGTCGTCCAATAGCTAAGAACTCTTTGGGGTTGTATAGGCCGTACTTTAGGCGGATTTGAGCGAAATCCAGCCAAACGACCTAAAATGCAAAACCAAATCTCACGGCAAATAAAGCCACTGTAGATGGAAAATTCCACCTTTTCGTGCTAAATTCCGGATTTTCAAAATCTTTTTTATTGCCGGATTTACAAAATCCATTGGCTAAAGAGGAAAAGTCCGCTCATTAAATCTTTTCTATAGACAAACACTCACACAAGATTTAATAGGATTTATCATGAATGTCACCAAACAGTTTTCAGGATTTAGGCCCCCTTAGGATTTTCGAAATCCGGATTTAAAGGATTTACGAAATCCTAATTTAATCAAATCATGAGTTCTACCAAACACCTCCTCTAGGTAGTCTAGAAATAAAGAAGTGAGGAAGGAGCCAAAGAGGTGATCTTGATGATCTTGATGATAAGGCAGATACATCATCATCAAAAACAAAACGAGATGACAAATTAAAGAAGACGGATACGAGAACGTTAGAATAAGCCAAAACATTTTGTAACAGATGAGAATTGCATTAAGAGCAGGAGAAATATTCGGAGGGTCGATTCAATTACATACAGGAAATATCAACTTCCAAATTTGCAAGCCAGTTGGTGGCACGATTTCCAACTCTGAATATCTGAGAAAGTCTGTGCTCAATTCTAGAAAGATCCATTCTAATTTTCCTGAGAAGATAAAATGTGCTAAATCTACCAATAATTTCAGATATGAAAGTCTGATTAACTTAATTTGCATGAACTTCCATCTAAAACCTGGTATATCTTGCATGTAAGCATAACTCGTAGACCCCTCAGCCCATTGGTGCATAAAATCCCGTGCTTTATAGGTAAACTGTTAGGGCATCACATACCTTCCTCTCTCCGTCGGACCCGCCGTGTCTCCTTCGATCGAGCAGCCATGCCGCTAGTGCTCGTCTTCTTCTTTGACTAAGAGCCGCCTAGGTCTCCAGTCTTTCTCTTATAGTCAACTAACATTCCTTTCTTAAATAATAATAATAATAATAATAATAATAAACTAACATCCTTTCTAACCTTCAGGAAAAAAAAAGAAGCAATCATTTCTCACTCTAATGATCTAATCCTTTGACTCCCTCCTCTTCTCGTCTGTTTCTGCTCTTCCCCATTTTCATAGCTTATCTTCTCGTCCTCGAATCCAAAAACTCATTTTTGTACTTAAAAAATATGGGTGTCAATTCAGATCAATCGATCAAATTTGGATCGAATGTGATTGCACTCGTCAACGGGTCAAATTTGGATCGAATTTGATTGGACTCGACTGTAAACGGGTTGATCCTAACTAGATCTAGTTTTATAAACGGGTCAGGTTTGTCAACCCGGACCCGACCTGTATGGGTTATCGGGTTGACACGACACGACATGCGAACAACTACAAAGCAGAGCAGAGAATGCGGAGCAGAGCGGGTTTGTTGAGTCTGGCGGAGCGGAGACATCGACAGTAAGTGCGGCGTGCAGGATGGACGGCAGCAGCGGTAGCTTGGTCGCTCGAGCAAGATGCGGATGCAAGTGCGGCTATGCAGGCTGGACCGACAGCTGCGACAAGTCGACACCTGACGAGGACCGACAGATGTGGACGAGGACGTGATCAGACGTGGCGAAACTTGATGTGACACCAGTCCTGACACGTGGGGTGACCAAACGGGTCAGTTCAGGTTGTCGGGTCAACATAAACTCGACCCATTTTTCAAACAGTTCTGAAATCTGAACCCGGAATGGGTTGACCCGAACCAAGATTTTTCCGGGTCGGGTTTCAAGTCGTGTCAACTTTTGACACCCCTATTAAAATATATAATAATACTCTAAAATATAGCAACTCATTTTTAATCTAACTTCGATTTTTTAATAACAAAAAAATATTTTGTGTATATTTTTTCTTCAATTAGCTCTATTTCTTAGCAACAGAATAGCGTTGGTGAACAGTGCGGTACTTATAAAGACATCGCACGGTTCACAACAATAACATAGATTTGCGTTCGGCATCGGGTTTAGCAATTGGCAAACAATATATATGTGTTTGTAGTTCGGTTGGAGATGCTCTAGATAAAATAAGATTGGCAGTTTAATTTTTTTACTAAATTAATTATTGTGTTATTATTTATTATATAAGGATTTATGTTTAATATATATGATTTATTTAATTTATATATTAGTAATCTTAATTAATTTTGATTCTAAAATCCTAAATTCTTAATTTACCAAATTATTTTTTTTCAATAGAAGAAAATTTTAGTTTAATTTATTTTACCCGATTAAGAATGAACACACAAAAAAACTAAATAATAAAAATAAAATTAATTACTATTAAATTAAATAACATGTATTAAGAAGTATATCAAATAATATTTACTAAAATCTATAATTTTTATCATTGGGAGTAAATAATATTCACATTGATGTTGGTATCAGAAGTTCATTATATATTACATACTTTTAATTCAAAGATTTTATATATTTAATATTTTAACAGGTTATCATAATAATTCCTCCCAAAATACATGTTTATATAAGACATCTTCAAGAAATCTATTTGGTCCACCATGAATTTTTATGAGGAGCTCAATGGTAAACTTGTAGCAAAAGTGGACATCTTGTAGGAGGAGCTCAATGGCACCAAATGTAGTCATGTTAGTGTCTAAATGAGCTCAAATCAAATGCCTGAAACGTATTTAAAAGCTTTGAGACATAAATTGAAAGATCAAATGATCTCTGAATCTTGCATCCATATAATCAAATCAATCACCTTGATGAAACCAATTCAACGAGTTTAAGATTATTAATTAATTCTAGGATTAGCAAAACACTTAAATATTGAGTGAGCAGTCTATAATCAAATTATTTTATATAGTCTATTTGACGTAATGTTATGAAATTAAGCCTAAATTTATTAAAATGTTATTAATTATAAAAAGGGATATATTATTCACATAATTTAGACCATGATTTGAGCTTAAAGAGAACTTGAATATTTGAAGAACTCTAGATCTTCATACTAATATTTCGAAGAGGGAACCATCTTACTTTGTGGCCTTGAGAATTATGTTGTTGATGATTATTATGATTAGGATGTTGCACTTATCCAAACTTGGGCCAGAAAATTTTTTTGTATCAAGATGGCAAAGCCCATGCACAAATTCTTTTTGTGCACGAAATTCAAGAAGGCTAGTTGAAAATACACATGGTCCGAAAATATTTATACAAATAGGAGTCTAGTATTACAAATAACACTATTTCCTTATGATGCAATAAATTTAAAATATTGAAGAGTTATCCTACAACTCAAGCCTATTAAATTGTACTAATATATATATATATATATATTCTCCATGTATTAATAACCATGCATATTATTAGGGGTGTCAGTATTTGACATGATCTGAAAACCCGACTCGAACATGACTTGAAAATTTCAGATTAGGGTCAATCCATTTGTGAAACGGGTCACGCTCAACAAACTGACCAATTTCAAAAATCGAATCGGGTTTGAATTGAACTAGAAACTAGGGGTGTCAATATTTGACACGACCCGAAAACCCGACCCGAACCCGACCTGAAAATTTCGGGTTAGGGTCAACCCGAACCCGAAACGGGTCGGGTTCGGGTTAACCCTTTGACCCGAAATTGACCCGAAAGTGACCCGATTTTGACCCGAAAACCCGATTTTGACCCGACAACCCGAGATTGACCCGATTTTGACCCGTTTTTGACCCGAAAAGAGGAGTTTGACCCGTTTTTGACCCGAAAATTAGCCATTTTCTTATTGGAAACGGGTCATTCGGGTCGGGTCGGGTTGACCCGGACCCGAAGCGGGTCGGGTTCGGGTCAGGAAAACTGACCCGTTTTTAAAAACGGGTCGGGTTCGGGTTGACCCGAATAGTGCCGGGTCAGTTTCGGGTTCGACCCGAACCCGACCCGTGACCCGAAATTGACACCCCTACTAGAAAACAAGGAATGACCTAAAATGACCGGGCAAAAATGCGCTAACTGCATCTGCCAATCAATGCCGGATTTAGGACCCCCCCCCCCCCCCCCGCGCTTAAAAAAAAAAAAAAAAATCTTTTACATCTCTCAAATTTCTTTCTCCACGTCGTTGCTGTCCTTTTTTGTTCTTCTTTTCCATAGGTGCCACTATTTGGAGAAATTATTACATCCGGTCAAAAACCGAACGGTCCGAATGTATACCGAGCAATGCTGAGTCCAAAATACCGAGTTTTAGGTGATGTGGTGCATGGTTATTGGTCTCTGAACACATTCAAACACCGGATGTAATAATAGCTCCACTGTTTGGCCCACCCTCTCTCTCCCTTTCTCCGGTTCTCCCTCTCTCTCTCTCTTCTACCTCTCTCCTCTCTCTCCCTCTCTCTCTTCTACCTCTCTCCCCTCTCCCCTCTCTCTCTCTATGTCTATCTGAAACTTTTTTTACTACCTACATTTTTTTTTTGAGAAAACCTACATTATTTTTCTCTCTATCAGTGTGGGGAATACCATCTTAATTTTTTATTTTTTTATATATATTTCACATTATCTCTCTCATCTTATTTATATCTTTTTTTCATTTTAATTGTTTTTCTCTACATTATTGGTATATTATTTGGGAAATAAAAAATTTTATCAATTTTTTATTAATTAATTTGAAAACTCTATATCTACTTTATATAATATTTAAATTTAAATCAAGAAGCTTAAAATATGCTTATTATGAGCTTCACATATTTTTAATATACTTTTATATTAATAAGATTCAAATTTTTTATATATTTATTACTCATTATAAAATTATTTTTAATTTAATTTTTTTATTTAAATTAGATATAAAAATATTCTATAAAAGAATAATTGAAGTAGATGAGCATGATAATATATAGTCCAAATAAATTTGTATTGAAATTTATCTTCTTATAACAACTATTATAAAAAAAAGTAAAACCCCAATGTCAATTTCAAGCTTAAATGAAAAGTTTAAGGGTATTTAAAAATAATTAATTTGTGCCCCCATAGATACAAAATTCTGGCTCCACCACTGCTGCCCATGTTGATTGCCCACGTTGACCGCGTCGCCGTCGTGTTGCGTCAAGTCCCACTGCTGGCGCTGTCGTGCCGCTGTTGGTGTTGCTCAGCGCCTGAATGAGAACGTGTTCGTGGGTCGGGTCGGGTGAACCCCTTAACCTGTGCGGGTCGGATCGATCTGGGTAGAAATATTTGACCCGTTTGCAAAAACGGGTCGGGTTCAGATTTGATCAAATAGTTTCGGGTTCAACCAAAACCCTATCATTGACCCGATTTTAACAGCCCTGCACATTATAATATTTAGACTAATAGAAAATTTTTTGCAACTCTTGTGATCTACTCTCAACTTCTCTTTTTATGTGAAACATTTGCGTAGAATCTTAGGATGTCAAATTATCTCCAACATCGTAAAGTTCAAACAGGAAATAACTTTCAAAGATGAAATTCCATCCCATAGTTATTAAAATCAATGAGTTTATTACCATGCCAGGTTGTTTTGGATTCAATATAAAGCTCATTTATTGTCAGAGTGAATGCTAAGTCATCAACAAAAACAAAAATGAGTATTTATTCCGTAGTTGTTTCAGTACTGGAGTTTCTATGCATGCAGAGAGGGAGGAAGAATTATTCTGTGTGGATACCATACGGGAGAACTGTCCGGTGTTCCATTTGTCTATGGTAAAAGCACAATGAGCTACGCTTTTACTGTAGCAGTTACGCTTATACTATAGACAAAGAGAAAATCGGACGATTCTCTCCGTCCGGTGTCCGCACAAAATAATCTCTCTCTAGAGAAAGGAGTTTTCATAACTGAACACAAATATCCGTTTAAAACTAAAAACAGTAATAAATAATCAGAGCAGTTTTCTGTTTGTAGTCTTAATCAGTTCTTCCTCTTAAATAGTGTCTGAAACGCGGAAGTTTTCATTTCAGCATTAAATATTGAAATAACTCTAACTCTAAGAAGAATAACCCAAGACTACCTTAGCTTTATAACTATCAATTTCCATTCTTTCTCTTAGCCTCCTATTTTCTTCTCACTACAGAAGAGATGTCAGGTGGAGTTTTGGAGGTCTTGTTAGTAAATGCAGAAGGATTAAAGCATGCAAGGCTCCCAGGTTCGAGCTTTCTGATCTTATAGTACTTAGCCATCAATGGTGACAATAAAATTTCAAAAAATATTTAATTTTATTAGTGTTTTTATGCATTTAAATCCGCAGGATCAACGAGCCATGTTATTATAGAATGTGGTGTGCATACTATTGCAAGTAAATTCACAACTGGTGTGTATTTTTTCTCTCTTCTCTTCTGCATCAATTTATGCTTGAAGAAATTCCTTGTATCAGTTTCTATATAACATAATAATTATATTTTCAAGGGAAAAATGCTGATATAAATAAATTTGGTTCAAGATCTTCTCATTCAAATATCAGGATGAGAATATGATTATAATGAAATATGTGTATCATTACTTAATCCCTGAATCAAAAATCTTGAAATTTTGTAAAGGCTTGTGGATATATGATTTCTTTCATTATGGCTGTGTTTGAGATGCATGGCTCTCTTGCTGTTTCTTAATGTAGTTTTTTTAGTAATTTTTTACTAAAAAGTTACTTTAAGAAGCAATAATAATGCTCTTCCAAACAAAGCTTAGCTTGTATCATGAATCCAAAATTAGCTCGGCATATTATAAGACAATCTTTTCTGATAATATGGAGAAGATAAAGTGGCTATAGTAGATTATAAAGAGATTAAAGTCCTATCTGGAACAGCTGTAGTGTTTTATAAAATTAATTGTGAAGTTGTTGCAGGAGGTTACAAAAAATAGTTTTTCATCACATAAATTTCTAAATGTTATGGGAAGCATCAAGGAAACAGTAGCCAAAATAATTTATAGTTACAGTGAAAAATGAATCCGAGAGAAAGCTATCCTAAATAGACCCTCAGTGAAGTTATCGTGAAAAAAATTATTTTTTGATGAATTTGTTATCTATTATTAAACAATATAGCAAGTAAAAACTTTTTTTTTTTGACTTGAGAATGAAAGTTTGTTATAGTTTGGCTGCCGTTTATTAATATGTCTTAGTTGTATTAGATGATAATGGCAAGGCTAGGTGGAACGAGAAATTCTCATTCAAGTTATCTCATTTAGACTTGGAGAAGTTGACGAGGATGAAGCTATGGATCATCAGGCAGGACAAGTTTTTTGAAGATTATCACATTGGTGAAGCCACGTAAGCTATTTTTACTTGAATTTTTTTTTCTGAAATATATATATAAATTAATGATTTTGAATTAAAATGAGCTATATTTTTATTAATAAAATAAGTTTTTTCTTGCTTTCAAACATTAAATTTTATCATTCAAAAATTTTTAAAGTTTATGTATAAAATAAGATAATATGAAATACTTTCAATTATGTACATTTATTAATTTATTTTAAGGAATGTAAAAAAAATATATTTATTTATAATAAAAATTGATTGTGTCCTTCAATCTCTTTTTATTTTCATTTTTTTATGTTGTGTTCTCATTAATTTTATTAAAATATTACTGCGCTCAATGCAATAGGGGTCAGCTGGCTGTGTCGGGTCAGGCTCGAGTATGGGAGTTTGATTCAATTGTTAAATGTTGAGTTAGACGAGTTGAATTAGATCAATTTTAAATTGGACTTGAACTCAACACAAAACTCTATTTTAACACCCCTACGTTGCAATTCCAATTTTTATAAAATATAAAATTGAGCTTTAATATTTTCAATGACTTTAATATTAGATATTAAATATTATTAAAAATAAGATAAATTTAAATAAAAAATTATTATTATTCATTTGTTCTAGAACTTTCAAAATCTTAGGTATACATCAAACACTTAAAAGAAAAATGATAGTATTGAGGAAAAAAAAATAACTTCAGGCTTCGTTTGGGACAGCTTTCTGCTTCTTACTGCTTATACAAAACAAAATTAAAATCTAAAAAGCTGTTTTTTAGTAAGCCTAAAAATTTTTTAATTTTTTTTATTTTTAATCTAAAAAATAATTTTAAAAAACAGTAAGAATATAATTTATTGCGTGGATAATATTATTTAGAGTGATCATGCAGGATACATCTTATGGACATCCTGAAAGAGGGAATTCGCAGAGGAAGCATAGAATTAAAGCCAGCCCCATATAATGTTGTTCTCGAAGACCGAACTTTCAAAGGAGAGATCAAAGTTGGACTCAAGTTCATCTCTGTTGTGAGTATTCAGTTCTCTTCAAATCATCTTTAATTAGTTATCCAAAAGTGCAAGATAAAGCTTTAATGGTTATAATTATGATAATTTTAAAATATTATTATATTATAATAAATAATATTATATTTTTCTAGAAATAAAATATGTTGCAAGAATTAACTCATTTGCAAGCTTATTAAGTTATATTATAATTTTTTCTAGAAATCCAAAAAAAGTAAAAATATGTTGCAAGAATTAACTCATTTGCAAGCTTATTAAGTTTTGTCTTTGAGTTTATACTTCTATTTGTGCGGAGTCCGGACACAAGAAAGTTTTTGTTAAAAACACAGTAAAAATTTGCATTAAACAAAAAAAAAAATAAAACCAAAAAAACTAGGGGTAAATTTAGATTTGGAATTTTAGCATTTTAATGCTGCTCACATTGATTCATTGAGCCTTTGGCAAGTCATTGGCTACAATTAACCAAGAAGGTATTTTTTTCTCTTGAGTTGGAAAAACAGTTTTTTAATTAATATTTTAAAAAACTTAAAGCAAGGTTGTGTTCTTTTTTTGCGTTTGACTTAGGCTTATCATATCATTTTCTCATTTTGGGAGAAATTATTACGTGCAGAGTCCGGACACAGAGAACTGTTCAGTTTTGTGACTGGGAACAGTAAAAACACTGTAAAAGCGCATGGCTGACTAACAAAAGCTCAGTAGTAAACAATAACTACGCTTTTATTGCTCACGTTTATAAAACAAGAAAAAAATGTTAATTGTGTGTGGACACTGCATATTAAAATTAATAATATCTCTTGTTTGAGATGTAAAAAAAAATTTTCTTTTTTTATTATTTTTAAAAAAAGTTTTTTTTTTATATGTACACTGCACGTAAAAATCTCTTGTTTTGCTTTTAAAAAAATAAAAAAATTGCTTTTAAAAATAATAAAAAATCACCCCAAATCAAATCTTGGATCAAATGTCAAAGAAAAAAATTTTTGATAATTATTTTGTATGCTAATATTTTGCAGGCTAAGGATGTACAGTCTGTGGATACAAGATGCAGATTGCCTGAAAAGCAGTCACAGTCCTTGTACGAAACCATCTTAAATTTAACTCTGCGTTTAATGTTCTGGCCAAGATTTTTCTTCTATTTTATGAATAGATCAGCAAAATCGTCCACGGAGAGCAAGAAGGCTATGTAAAACTCTCCATAGCTATCAGAACAAGTTCCCCTTTTGGAGTAGTTTTTTTAATCGTTAAAGAAAGTTATATTTTACAAAGGATATATGTTTCTACTTTCTAGTTTTTGTTATGAAATGCAAATTAGCTTGTTTGGAGAGGGATAAAGACAATACTATAAGGGCACTAAAGAGCTTTTTTATTCAAATTTAGAACTTGGGTAGGAAGGGTGAGGGATAGAGACTACTCACCAAAGATTTTATTTTGTCTTTCTCAACAAAGAGATTAATACATGCATATTAAAAAAATAAAATAAAATGTCTTTTTAGTTCACTAAAAGAACAATATTATTGAATTCATGAATTTTATTTGTTTTATTTATTTTTAGAATATAATAGAAATGCAATATCATAATATAAATATTAGGGCTATCAAAATCAGGTCATAGGTTGAGTTCGGGTCCAATCCAAAATTGACCCGACACTAATTAATCCAATCCGAACCGACCACCTTTGTAAATTGGTCAAATATTTCAACCCCCATACTTGACCCGTGCGGGTTACCGGAGTGAACACTCCTATATGAAGCGAGTGTTCACGAGACGAGGGCACGGACGGGTCACGAGGTTGTGTACACCATGTCATTTCGTGTTAATTTCAGGTTTTTCCGGGTGAACCCGGACCCGACTTGGATTATATAAATGGGTCAGATAATTGATCCCGAATCCGATCCGTATAGCAAACGGGTTAACTTGAACCAAAGATTTTTTGAGTCAGTTCCGAGTCAAGTTTTTCGTTAGGTCTATTTTTGACACTCATAATAAATATTATGATCATTTTATATCTTCTACAATTTATTTCATTCAATATGAAAGGAGCGACATGATCACATTATAAGATATTAGATGGTATGAGTTATAATGGCACTAATTAAACTAACTAAGGCTTCGTTTGGGACGACTTTTTTATAGCTTTCTGAAACGGAGTTTTAGTACAAAATTTAAAAATTTTGTACTAAAACTCCGTTTCATAAAGCAATAAAAAAGCCGTCCCAAACGAAGCTAAATCATCATCATATCACATGTTGGCAATCTCTCTCTCTCTCTCTCCATACACATGCACGCAGACAATTTTTTTACACAATTAATTAAGTGAAAGATTAGGCACGATTTGAACTTTACCAATATACAACATGCGCCAACATTTAGAAAAAACAAAATTTCATTAACAAAAAATATAATGTTCTTGTACGTTAATTAAAAAACAATTTTTTTTTTTCAGCATGCGTGCATAGCATACTATTCATTGTTAATTAGATGTTTTGTGAAGCATAAAAAAAAAAAAAAAAACAATTGACTAAAAGAGAAAATTGCTACTTATGCTAGGGCAAAGACATTATACATCAAAAAATTAGATGTGACATGTCACCCAAAAAATCTACTTGATCGAGCATGAATCTCAAGAAATATTCAAGATGGAAATTTTAAAAAACTAGATTTAGGATGATTCTAACTCCAATTTCAACAATTTATACTCAAATTAAACATCTCAACAAGATGAATCCAACAATACCAAAATTTGTTCAATCCGAGCCCAAATGGGTGTAATCAACAGTCAGAAGCATATTTGGAAGCTTCAAAGCACTTACTAGATTACCAAATGATCTCCAAATATGACATGCTTATAGTCTAATTGGCTGCTTGATTAGGCAAATCTAAAGAACAAATGCTCTATAATCGAGGGGATTAATATGTGTCATCTGATGAAGCACTATAAATTTGCTCCGGATCTTCTCCATTTTTATGAAACATGCCACTCCAAAAAATCTATAAATAAGCCCCCACTCTTCACATGGTGGGGTGCTTGGACCCTTGCCTATAGAGGGAAGATAGCTCTAAGTCTTAAATCATAAAACAATACCTGAGCACCACTACCAACAATCCCTCACTGTTTGCCTGTCGTTGCAAGACTTTCACCAGCCGATCAACGAAAAATGACATCTTAGTTATTATTTCGACCATCATTGCCATATATATGCTCGACCATCATTATTGGACCTTTGTTTGGCTACCACCGTCTGGGCTCCACCTAGCTGCCGCCATCTGACTTCCACCTGGCTCCCTCCATTAGAATTTTCATCACCTGAACATTATCATCAAACATTTTGCTGACCATGGTCCTTACACCCAAGTCGCACGACTATGGTCCCTCGAATTTCTGCTACCCGACTACTGTCCATTTGACCATTATTACTCGACTACAGTATTTCCAACCTCAGTTGCCCGCTTACTATAGTCTTGAGACCACAATCACTTGACTACATTCCTCAAAACCACCGTCAATTGATTACAATCCTTCCAACCTAGATTGAAAGTTCACTACAATTCTTGGACTAACATCACTCGACTATGGTCCTCTAACCTTAGTCGCACAACTATGGTCCCTTAAACCTCATAGGCTCGATTACAATCCCTCAGACCTTCATCGCTCTACTACAATCTTAGGACCACCATCACCAGATTACATTCCTTATACCACCGTCGCCCACCGACTATAGTCCCTCAGACCTCAGTGTCCTGACCACAATCCCTCTGAACTCCATCACCCTACTATAGTCCTCAGACCACCTTCACCCGACTATGATCCTTAGACTACCATTGCTTGAATGTGATCCTTAGACCACTGCCGAGAACTATGATCTCTCCAACCTCTATCACCAATAATGGTCCTCAGACCATAATCATCCAACTATGATCCATTGTACCTCAGTCTCCCTATTAGATCATTCTGACTTTGATCGTCTGCTAACTATTGGTAATACCTAGGTCTAATTTTGAAAGAACTGTCTTTTTATGTATTAATTAGTCTATTGGATCCACTAATTTTATTTAATTAATACAATCATGAAAGAAACTATAAATCATGTTTATCAAAATAAACAATTGTATTCATTTCTCAAAATTCATTTACAATAGCCAGGATATCAATCATTATATTGTTATAGCCTTCTACTCATGACTACAAAAATAAAATAATATAGATTCAACCTACCTCACTCAACTAGATCTTGACCCCTATCTAAAATAATGTAAAAACTGTAGAGTGAGCTAACAACTCAGTTGATTACAAGAACCTACAAGTATAATTAATGCTTGGAAATAAAAAACAATAAAAATGTAATTATTCCATATCAGTATGAATATATAACTAAAAAATCATGTAGAAGTCAATGTGAACAATGTCATATTATATGAACAATAAAATCAGTGCACTTGTACATCTTATAAGTAGTGATCAATAACATTACGAAGGACCAATAGGATCTACCATTTCTATACCAATATATATATATATATAATGATATCAATGAACCCTCCTTTATCATATACTTGTTGTATAATATCTATGCAATGCATACATATAATGTTTATATCAAATTCATTATTATGAATATCAATCTTATCAATTGTGAGAACCTTATCTATAAGCCATATGTGTATGCACGTTTTATAATATCAATGTTATATGTACTTGTATAATGCTGCTATACAGTTCATGTGAATCATCTGCCATTACATCAATCTTATTAGTCATATAAATTACTGTGTTCTACTACACATTCAATTAGATGTTCTATTTCCATGGCTGTTTCTCCTAACAACACTTTATCTATGAGATGGGATCCTTGGTGCAATGATAAATCTCTTTATGAAATTTTTCCTTATGTTAGGCTCGGTTTGCCTTATGTTAGCTGCTATAATAATGACAACCAGTGGGTCAATCCTTCTACTCTTCCCGATCAGTTGCGTGCTATGGTCCAGGGTATTTCCATCTGTGAGCAACCAACTATATCTTGGGATGGCTTACAAAATCCCTCTTTCTCTACCTTCTATGCTTAGTTCTTTATTAATTTGGAGGTAGTCAGTTGGTACAAGTTTATTTGGCACAAACATCACTCTCTCATATTTTCTTCTTATGTCTGGATGGCTGTTCTCGGACACTTGAAAAGTGATGATTTACTTCGTATGAGACCTGTTGATGTTAGTCCTTTATGTTCATTTTGTAAAAGTGGTTCTTAAAGCCATTCACATCTCTTCTTTGAATGCGATTTTTCATTCTTTGTTATCTTCAATTTATTGCTTGGAATGGGCAGCTTCCTTTCTAGGCTGTCTCTACTACATGTTTTTGATTTCATTGAGGAAACTCACGGTTTCTTCAGTTGGGAAAATTTTTTTTTTCTTCCTACTTATTTGTTGCTCGGTTTATTATCTTTGGAAAGAAAGGAATACTCGATGGTTTGATAATACATGGAATAACCCCTCCAAGATTTGTTTCTTAATTAGGCAGGCTCTCCTCAAGGTGAGGAGGTGGAAACATTTTGATGAGCTCAAAACCAATTTTTCTATGCTAAATTGATGTGTCTGTGCTGGGACAGTTTTGGGATTTTGAAGGTTTTGTTGGGCAATGATGCTCGTATTGCTCTTTTTCTCCCCTTGGATGGCAGTGGCCTGCCGCTGACAGATTCTATGATCTTTTTGTGATTTTCCACTGCAACCAGAGGATGTTATGCGTTTCGGCAATACCTTGAGCCCGATTTTTGGCTCCCACAATGCGCTTTTGCTTGCTTGGGGTGACAAGTTTTTCTCTATTAGTTTTTTTTGGTTTTTCTTGTTTGTTTATGGTTTATAGGTTTACTTTTATTACATGTAACTAATTTTCATTAATGGAATCAGGGCTTTTGCCCTCAAAATCCCACCCCCCAAAAAAAAAAAAAAATTTTATTTTTTCTTTCTCAACAAAGAGATTAATACATGCATATTAAAAAAAAATAAAATAATGTCTTTTTTGTTCACTAAAAAAACAATATTATTGAATTCATGAATTTTATTTTTTTTATTTATTTTTAGAATATAATAGAAATGCAATATCATAATAATAATATTAGGGCTATCAAAATCAAGTCAAGGGTTGGGTTCGGGTCCAATCCGAAATTGACCCGACATTAGTTGATCCAATCTGAATCAATCACTTTTTGTAAACTGGTCAAATATTTCAACCCAGACTTGACCTGTGCGGGTTACCGGAGTGAACACTCCTTTATGAAGTGAGTGTTCACGAGACGAGGGCACGGACGGGTCACGAGATTGTGTACACTAGGTCATTCTGAGTTATTTTTAGGTTTTCGGGTGAACCCGAGCTCGACTCGGATTTATAAATGGGTTGGATAATTGATCCCGAACCCGACCCGTATAGCAAATGGGTTGACTTGAACCAAAAATTTTCTGAGTTGGTTCCGTGTCAAGTTTTGGGTTGGGTCTAATTTTTACACTCCTAATAAATATTATGATCATTTTATATCTTCTTCAATTTATTTCATTCAATATGAAAGGAGCGACATGATCATATTATAAGATATCACCTAATCTGAGTCATAATTGCACTAATTAAACTAACTACATCATTTTCATATCACTTCTTGACAATCTCCCTCTCTCCACACACATGCACACAGACATGCGCGCATGCACACACATGAATCACTTTGAATTAATGTAAATCATAGTAGCCTGATCATTCGAAACAACAATATGTATTAATTGTATGACACTAAAACATTTAAAACCTAAGTCGAGAGAGTTCACCTATCTGTGCTTGCTCTCACATATAAAGTCTTTTAACTTTCCCTTTATAAGGATATTATAATCATGGACCCAACACACATATGTATGAGTCCATTGTTATCATTTTCATATGCAACAACATATAAACATATATAATTTGCATTATCAAGGATGTCATTTCATGTGAGAAGATCATGCAAAATTTGTTGCATGGCGTGTATAGTACTAATTAAAGGCATTTGATGCATGCTGAATGCCAAATGCTCTAATATTTAAGATGCAAGCAAAATAATTATCCTTATGAAGGAATCACAAAAATAATCCGCACAATGTAACTTCAAATTTTAAACAACTAATTATTTTTGAAACAATTAATGTACTAATAGTAACTTTACCAAATAGACACATTCATCCAACATATATATATATAAATTTACATTCTACAAATAATATAATTGTGATTTGTTTTTGTTAATTTAAAACTATTATATCTGCAACCTTTTCATTTCATAACATAAAAATGTAAATAAATAAAAATTATAAACCACACACACATAACAAAAGAACTACCATCTAAAAAATCAACTTTAATCAATTTTTGTAACCCACCAAAACCAACACCCAAATATCATTCCACCTACTACACAAAAAATTTAAATAACTCTGCAATAAAAACACTCAAACTCATCAGAATAATACAATAAACCCCCCGACCAACGTTTCATCACCCCACTCACCTAAACTCCCCAAAAACCACCCACCCCAAACACCCCTAACCACCCCCGCCCCACAAATATTAACCCACCTCCCCCACCATTTCTAACACCTCCATTACCTCCTCCACAAAATCTCAACCCCACAATAACACACCAACTCCATCAAAACACAACATCCATCTACACTATTCCAATCTATACTAACTCTCCAACACACCATCACCCCCTAACAATCCTACCCCATCACCAACCTTACTAACCCTATCCCTCCTCATAAACACCATTTTTTCACACATTTAACAAATCATCCTCCAATCCAAATCACTTAAACACCTCACAATCCCATCCTCTCTACCCCCCCAACCCCACCCCATCCACCACAACCCCATTAGTTTATCAAACAATTAACAACTCCTCCCTCACTTAACACCTAATAACCCCACAACCTCACCACAT
>CM033687.1:63129399-63347528 GCA_019514585.1 Dendrobium officinale
CTTACACTGGACCTAATAAAAGTTCCCTTGCCACAGTCGAACCCACACCTGCTTTTCACTCAACATTCCATAACCCTTCTAATTGACCCAGCCCAATAGCCCATTCAGCCCTTCAAACAAACCCAGCCCAAATCTACTCACCAAAGACAGCCCAAGCTCTCACTCAAACAAAGCCCAAACTTTCTTGCAGCCCATTTGCTTTACTTAAATCCCATATAAATCCAAATCGACCCAAATCCCACAAACACTAAGCTGCTTCTATCATGTCATTTTATTTTTATTAATCGATATTAACCATTATTATTAATTAAGATTTGTTTGTTATTATTTATTTTGATTAATTGATATTGCGATTCATAGTATTGTTGTTGTTGTAGAATATATATATATATATATATATATATATATATATATATATATATATATATATATATATATATATATATATATATATATATATATATATATATATATATATATATATATAATCCAAAAACAAGAAGAAGCAAAAAAATTGAGAAAGCTTAAAAAAAAAGATGAGAAAAGAAAATTTTAAAACTTTTTTTTTTTAAATTGTCAAAAAAAAAAAAAAGAGATAAAAATGCATTAAAAAAAAAAAGAGGGTTTTTATATAATTTTGTGCATTTTTGTTCGTCTTTTTTGATGTCATCAATGATCCACTCGCATGTATAATTCCCTTAATTCAAACACTATTTTTGACGTTTGCGTCAAGTTGGAGAAACCTCTGCGAGCTCTCATTGCATGGTAGGAGGAAACTCGGTGTGAAGCATAGGCAAGGCGGGTAGGCCTCGTACACACTCTCGTAGCTTGTCGGGGACATTTCTAAATACTTGTACACACTCTCGTAGCGTGGTAGGAAACTAATTACGTGTTCCAAATGGTACCTTAATGACTCATACACGCTCTCATAGTATAATAGGGTTGAAGAAATACGACCATGATGTCACCTGACATCTACCATACACACTCTCACAGCATGGTGGGATAACCCAATCTCCTAAAATTTCCCATAAACATGAGAGACGCCTAGAGGCTGCTAAAATTCATATTGATAGAGGACCTGATTGGGCAATTTATTTGGACTTAATTTGAATTTAAATGAACAAAAGCTTGAAATTGGATTTAAAAAAGGGACTAAACATAGAACTTGAACTCGCACATTAAATGACAAAGAACTCGGACCACATAGAACTTGTCGTTAAACAACCAAGGACCTAATTCTGATTCAAATAAACAAAACTTTTGAGGTCCTTGATTGAATTGAATGCAAAGAACCATAACTTAATTCAAACATCAAGGGATTTGAGGTCAAATGGACCGCAGGGAAACAAACTTCAAATTAATAAAAGAATGGCCACTTTAATTTGCAAACACTAAGTGATAATGTGATCATTTTAAATGCATGATGAAATTGAAAAATGCAAAGCACTAAATGATGATTTATAGCATTCAAACAAATATCGACGAACAAGTGGGAATTCTAGCGATGAATAAAATCCCTATATCTCAATCATAAGAAAATAAGTGACATGAACTTGATGAATAAGGACAATTATATAGATTTTCATAAATAAGGCATGAAGGATATACAAATGAATGTAGCGGAGTCTCCATTATCAGCAATAATTTAACATACAAGCAAAATCACTTGAACTGGTAAGCAACGAGATTGAAATCAACGGTGATCTTCATATCGGTCATGTGAGAAGACTTCTTATGTATACAACTCCCTGCAATCGAGGTTAACATACAAGCAGATGAACATAGAGAACCCGCCTACAATTGATGATGCCCTCCCTACAAGCATATACAAAAGCATGAAATTAGTGTTAAGGTACTCGTACAATCTACTATAACACAAGGGAGAGATAATACATCTACCACCTATAAGTAAGAGGATTTGACATAAAACAAATATGACAACATTCATGTAATAAATGTCAATTCACATCCAAATGAATACTATGATTCTATATAAGCGGCGACAATCGACATGTGATGAACTGCTAACCAAAATGTGTTTGAAACGTTTGGAGCAAATGTAGTTTACATATAATTGGTTTCATTTAATTGTAAAGACACATATCAAACGATAAAGGGTTTACAATATGAATGATGATTCATCTATGAATGGTAGCAAAAGACATGTGATCAATGCGATGATTTACATATTATCATGTACAATAAATGCATCATATCTACAAACAAAACAAGAAAGCTGTAAAGAAGATAATATCTTTGCTATTAATGCCAGTCAACTTGTAGATGAAATACATTGATTCACCAATCATTGATGGCGGTGGACATGCAATGATTACAAAAATATCACCATAATCAACGCCCAAATTCCAAACAAACATACTCAAATAATATGATATCCCTACAATCGAGGTTGGTTCACTTATAGAAAAATACAACTATTCTCAATTAGCTACGATGACCAATGGAATTACTTGTGCATAACAACATTGAATATGCAGTAATTATGATAAATCCTATATGGCACAAGTACATATGTTCTTCGCAAGCAAGGATATAAGGCTACTGCGAATGCAAATGCTTACTGGCAATGGTGAGTGAGTTGTTGCATATATAATGACATTCCTACAAACCACTATAGAGGGCCCTTAATATATACAATACATTATGTGCAAGTAAATGCAGAAAGAGCTACAATGAAAGCAAGCACTTGTGAGCACATGTAGAGGGACTTCAGCAAATGTGCAGAGGGGCTTTAGCAAATGCAGTACCTTGCAATCAACAATAATACGCAAACAAATGTATGAAATCCCTGAATAACACTGCAAATTATATACAAATGTTGGCAGTTGATGTGTGGTGTTCACACAAGTCATGCAAGAAGACACGATAGCCCCTATTACATCTGTGTGCAAACACTGATGAGGCGTTATAGATGATAAAATACATTACAGCATGCCCATAAGTGGTTGTAGAGGGGTCTATTATGCTTGCAATATTCCACCTATGAATGATGATGAGAAATGTGCAGTAAATGTTGGATTCTTCCTACAACCAACAACATGTATACATACAACATATCATATCTGAGTAAAATATAATATATCTATTATACATACAAGACATCTAGACACCTACAACTTGTTGTAGTAGAAGACAATGAATGCAATGACACCTTCACGATCATTCACCATTCAATGTTGATAAAATAGATGATCCATTGAAAGCAAATACTAAATGATGTGTAAAAACTGCACGTGTCTATGTGCCCTTGTAGGAGATCTATTATACATATTAAATATTATATACACACAAAATGCCAGATGGCTATAGAGAATGTAAACAACTACAAACTACTAAAGGAGGCCCATTATAAATCTGACATATCATCTAGGAGGAAATGAAAGAAGAATTATATTAGATACAGGCACTTATAAGCAATAATGATAAATTTAGCAACTTGCCAGCTAGCATGTATGAGTGATCCAATGGATAATGTAGTACACTTGGTACACAATTTACATAGAAACTACGGGTAAAAATCATTCCAACATATATGAATACAAATACAATAGTGCCTCTAATACCCGCATGAGCCCCAGCAATCGTATTGTATTCACACACATGATATATGAGGATGTTGCGTGGGTCAAGAAATGAACTTAAGTTTGAGCCCAATCATTCTATGTGACGGGGTAGGAGTTAATATGTCTCGAACCACTAAACAGATATACAATTGAGATGTTGATCAGGATGTTTATTTAATACGTTCATATTAGATCTTCAAGATCTATAATAAGAGAAATTCATTAACAAATGCATAAAGCATATAACACAACCGATCATCTGTCGGTAATTAAGTTAACAAAATCAATAAGGTTCAACCCATAAATGAAATTCCTTATAAACATCCTGATGATGACTATGTTGAATGCATATCTCTACTAGAGAGGTTAATTTCAAATACTCTACACCTTCAAATGCCCATAAAATCTAAAATACTAAAAATTATCAAACCTGAAATATTTAAAATTAAAAATATGCTATCAAACACTTAAAAGAAAAACTCATCCATCCTCCAAAATAGTTTATCGAGGTGAACAAATTCAAATATCACTTAAGCTCACAAAGAGTTAATGTCTAGTCAAGAATATCACTAAGTTCATTCTCAAATAATCTCTTACCAATAAGGATATGATATGTGTTCTCTAATCGATAATTTTGCCACCAAATGACATAGCATGTAAATGGTTATGACTGGGGGCCTCTAACTAGGATGGTTTGCCGCCAAATAACACCACTAAATTATGGTCATAGTCAAAGCCCATAAGCTCCCCAATGGCTCTAAATTCTTGAGATATGAATTAATAGGGTATGATCGATAGGGTATAAAGCCCTTTGTTATTTAAGGAGTATTCAAATTTATCTCCTTAGACAAACATCCACCCAAGTCTATAAGGTACCCTTGGATGATATAATCCATGACTATTGATAATGATTATTCTATCAGGTTAGGTTGACCACCTCCTATTACTAAATAGATTAGGGACCATGATGGCGCGGAATGATAGAACCATGAGATCTTGATCAGGACTATCATCTATTCCCTCACCATCCGCTTTAAGCGTCAGATAATAAAATTTCTTAATTTTAAATATCAAACAAAGTTGCTAATATATGTCAGATAACATGTATCTTTACACATCTGATTAACAACTAGCCTTAATCAAAAGTTCTTTCTCATTATTGGGAGGGGTAATTAACTATAGGGACTTGTGCCAATAAGAAACCAAAACTAAGATCATAAAGTTCTCGCAAAATAAGGATGAAATCTTTGGGTAGTGTTTTATTTACATACCTAACTTGCTTTCCCAAAATTTACCCTATAACTTAATTCATTAAAACTCCCCCAAAAGGAGGGGGAGACCAGGGCACAAATTTTTGGAGCCTGCACATTGTTGTTAGCATCATTTATAATGAACTAAAGCTTAATAGAGAAAGAGAGAGGAACATACTTAGTTCTCCAAAATTTTTAAAAAATTTAGACTTTAAATGCCTCATAGTAATTATGATTGATGAAATATGTTTTTTGTTTGTTTTCTTAGAGAAATTTTTCTAAAAGTTTGAATCGAACCAAAATACCCTTGCTTTGCTTACATTCCTTTTGTTTATGAAGAACAATGCTCCATCCTTTGACACTTTGTCATTCTTTATTTTTAATTTCATAATTTTTTTTTCATTTGAGATTTCTTCCAACCTAAAATGATTTCAACAAAAAAATTCTGTCAGAAAAATCTAAATGACGGGGACTTTAATATTGTAAGTTTTTTTTATGTAAGTGTTGTTTATCATACTATCCAAGCTAATTTGCTCGTTTTGATATAGCTCTAAAAAAGGTCTATATAAGATCAAACTGGTTATTTCAAACCTTGTTTGAAGATGTGTTTGAATATTGTTAAAACATTAGGTAAGCCAATTCAAACATTTATTTGAACTAGGTTTGTTTGAACACGTCTATGTTGAAGATTCAAACGCATGTTCAAATAAGTTCCAATGTGATTCTAATACATATTTAAACACATGACTCTTTGATAGTAAAGTAATTAATTACCAAATATTTTTTAAAGGTGAATCAAGTATCAATATTTTTATAATATGTGGAGGAGAATAAAATAAAGATAATCAAATTGATTGGACATTTATTAAAAAAAACAAAGCAAAGAAATAACAATATAAAGAGTATTTCCCTTGAAAAACTAGTAGATCTTATTTACAAAATTACAATATTAATAAAAACTAATTTAGTATGAAACTAGAGATGATTTTTCACTTTTGAGGTGATGTATATCCATTGCATTTTTGAGAAATATCTATAGAACTTATGAGCTATGAAGTCGACAAAATCAAATATATTTGAGATTATAAGCTATAAATCAAAACACACTTGTAGTTTATATAATAAATCAAATAATCATTGATAAGTTGAACTAAGGCTCATTGGATATATACAATCAAGGAGAAGCTTGTCAGGGCTAACCATACTTGAAGCTAAAGATCATTATATCAAATATGAAGAGGAACTACGACATTGATTTGTCTTATGATAAACAGTGATGATATCGTGAGTAAGTTATCATATATGTAAAATGGTCCTCAAACCATCCTTTAAAAGTTACCACCATATCTCATTATATTAAATAGAAAAAGTTCTAGGTTTTTTTTTTTCCGCTGGGGGGGGGGGGGGGGGTGGGTTATATTCAATGATTCAAGTATTAAGAGTAAATATAATATTTTTGAATACATCTAGTTGAAGTACTTTGCTGGTGATAGTAGCATAAGATCCCAACACTCAAAATTATCAAATGATATTTGCAATTATTAACTCAAGATATAATGATTTATGAATTTATTTTATGAGTAAGCTAAGAAAGTCAGTAGGAACTCTCAAAAAAATGTAATGCTTTTCACCAATAAACATAGCAGTATCAATAATGCTTTATTTAACATTTTTTTCAAAAACAGACCATGAAACTTTCACTGATAATATTGTAAAGAATATCATAGTGAAGTTACAAATTAATAACTATCATGATGAGTGTCAATTGGAAAAATATGTGTCAAGAATCATGATGAGTGTCACTTGGCTTCAAAATCTTACAGAGTAGTTAAGTTCTATAAGCACTTTGGAAAAATATGGGTCAAGAATCAAGCCATAACTATATATATACATAATTAAAATGGCTTTGAGTGATTGGCCCATACTTTCTTCCCTGATAGTTAATATAACTTGACAATAATTGGTATTTCAAAAAGTTTCAATAATGCTAGTAAAAGTGCACTCTTATTCAACAACTATTTTGTTGAATTTTTCAAGCATACAATACAAAAATCATTCTTTGACATATGCATCATTATAGTAAATTTAAAAACTATTTTGATAAATAAAATTGACGAAGCATTCGTCGAAGCTCTTGAATAAGACAAAGGTTGATAGTTATTCCATTAGTCAATGTGAATTACAGGACATTTATGATAATCATAATAATGATGTTGATTTATAGGAGGATATGGATACATATAAAAGAATTAATATGCCATATAGTGAGCACACATTGGCTTATGCTCCGGATTGGAGTATCAGTTATCAGAATTTATGCTTAAAATTTTATATATCATAAGCATGATTGTATGCATATGTTGTATACATATATTCATGTGTTATGCTACCTCTAATTGTGAAGCCAGGGAGTATTCATCTAAAGAGAAATAAAAAGCCTTCAAAGGAGAGAAAGATGCACTATAATATAGGTACAACCAATATGAAGGGATAGACTATAATTAAATTATTTGTATGGACAAATGCTCACCAATTTTACAACCTTTTATTTTCTTTATCTTTATTACAACATTATAATCTTAATTAATGTAAAATAAGTTATCCATTCAGCTTTTTATAATTTGAGATTGGGTCTACAGCCAAGTGATTGACGGAAAAAATTCCTTCCATCTCATCTGTGCTCGAATCCTCTGTCCAAAAAAAAAAAGCTTTTCTTAATTTGTTTAGAAATATTATTTAAAGGGGACTTTTATTTAGGCTTCATTTAGAATATTTTTATTACTGCTTCTTAAAGCATATTTTTAGTACATAAATTATTTTTTTAAAAAAAATTACTTCAAGAAATAATAAAAGATTATCCCTAACAAAATTTTAGTATAATTACTGATTGATTATATTCAATAATATAATGCTTGTCATTCTCATTTGGGGAAATTTTTAAAAGGAGCAAAGTTTATAATTCTATTAGGAATAGGAGCATGAAATTAATAAAAATTAAAAAGGAGCAGAAATGCCATCTTACTTTGTGTTTTCTTCAGAAAACGCAAAGCAAGCCTGCGTTTTGCATGAAAATGCAAAGGAGCTTCCCGTTTTCTTCCCAAACCCGCGAAATTTAGCGAAATGCATGCAAAGGTGGTAGCGTTGGTTCAAGTAGTGGTGAAAATTTGATTAATAATACATAATTAATAGGCCATTGGTAGGCGGAATGTTGCCTCAAATTCAATAAATTTTTTATGGTTTTTTGCTCTTGGAATAAATAGTTAGTTGCTACGGTTCCCAAATTGCCTCAAAGTCAATAATTTGTTATTTATAAACATGTTAATAATATTATTAAATATAATTAAAGTTTTGTTAATTGAGAGATTAGAATAAAAAAGGCAAAATATATTTTTAAGATTAGTTGTCACTACGGGAAAACACGCGAATACCGGCAGAGTTTCCGGCGGATTTTTTTAGACGGTAATAAACAGCGTACTCACCGACGGATTTGTTCGACGTAAGGCTTGCGTCAACATTACCGGCGGAACATACGTCGGAAATTCACCGACGCCGTGTCCGCTGGAAAACCCGACGGTATAGGGATGCCTGAACCATTTCCGTCGCATGTTACGGCGGAACTATTCCGGCTTATGGTTCCGGCGGATAGTACGCCGCCTTATTTAAACTCAACGAAAAAAAACGGCGGAGTATACGAAATTACCAGCGGACCTTCCGCCGGTAGAAGCCCTATTTCGCGAACCCGAACCCCTCTGGCCGTCATTCTTTTCCTTTCTTTCTCTCACTTCCATTGCTTCGCTCGTCGCCCTCCGTCGCCGTTCGTCGCTCGCCGTGGTTAGACGTCGCCGACGGTCACCCGACATCGCCGTCGACGATCACCGGACTTCGCCTAGCCTCCTTCCTAGTCGCTCGTCCCACCCTCTGTGCTTCCTAATCGCGCACCGCCGAGGAACCGAAGGTATATGTTTTTAAATTTTTTTGCGATTTCGGTTGGATTACATATAGATTAGCCTTTAGTCCATATCTTTTTGCTATAGTCATGGTTGTTATCATGAGCCACCATCTCACTCAAGGGAGTGCTTCAGATCAAAGCAAAGGTTATGTGGCTTTTAATATTCTTGAGTCAGCATGATCAAGTTAGTTCCTAGTATGCAATCACTTTATCCTATAGCTCTTAGTGGAGAGGGGAGTGCTACTTCTAAGTCATTATTAGATCACCTGTTCATATATTTTACATTATGTAATTGATAAATGTAAAAATATTTTATTCAATAATATTTTTTGAACATTTACATTTCGACGAGTTATATATTATCTTTACTCGACTTTTTTTTCTTGTGTACCTTCTTGAAGTGGCTATGCAATTTTCTTTATACATTAAATTCTTTGCATCTAATCTATTATTGTTATTGAAGACTAGCATATGTCCCTAGTTTAGGAGTGACTCTTTGATAGTTTGCTTTGATAGACTTGTTTTAGGCTAGTTAAAGTGAGTTGAAGTTAATTTTTGTAGATCTAGTTGATGGCACTCTATACTTCATTAGTTAAGAACAAATTATAGATTTTCCAAGTGAGTGTGACCACTTGTTCTTTTCATGAGAGCTCTACAAAGAGTGAGTGAAAGGAAGGATAGCGAACATTTTCATTATGATGAGACATGAGTTAGTTCCATTATGATGAAGACATGGTCACCAACCCTCCTATAGATACCCCCATGCTATGTTTTGTGGGGCACTATTTATTTATTCTTTGTTTGTATACTCTATAAGTTTTTAAGTTTATGTATAATACCTATATTTAAGTTTTTAATACCTATATTTAAGTTTTTAAGGTTATGTATGTAGAAGTTTTTACTTGTGTTCAAATGCAAATGAATCGAGCCCAGCCGAGTTTGTGAGTGTTCATCTTGGATATACTAATTTGATATATATATATAAATTCATTAATTTTTTACTCTTATATATAGGTTATGGATATTAGAAATCAAAGAAGTTGGATGTATAACCGATTATCTCAAGGTCGGAAGACATTAACAGATGAATTCATCAATGGGGTGAACTTTTTCATTCAGCAAGCGAAACAGCTGCCCAGCTTTATATCAAAAGGAAAGTTTTGATGTCCATATTCTAAACACAAAAATCTAGTGCACCTAGATACAGATGATGTAACTGTTGATCTGTATCGCAGAGGATTCATGCAACGGTATTGGTATTGGACTTCTCATGGTGAGTATGAGCCACTATTTGATTATCAATGCGGTCATTCTACAAGTAGTAATGTTGCTGAGGCTGAAAATATCCGTCCAAATCTTGAGGAATTAGTTTATGATGCAACTGGAATTCAAACTGAACAAAATACAGAAGAGTTACCGAATACGGAGGCACAAAACTTTTATGATTTATTGCATGCTGCCCAGCAACCAATCTGGAAAGGGTGCACGACTCACTCAGAATTATCTGTTGCTGTGAAGATGTTAAGCATCAAGGCTGAATATAACGTTGCTCGTGAATGTTTTAATCAATTCATTGGGCTGCTTAAGAAAACTAATCCGATAGATAATTTAATTCCTACAGATCTATATCGGACAAAGAAGTTAGTTTTCAAACTTGGTTTGACATACATAAAGATAGATTGTTGTATGAATGGATGCATGTTATACTTTAAAGAAGATATCGCAGAAATTGTATGCTGTCATTGCAATGCACCAACATTTAAACCCAAATCTAGAAATAGAAGGAAGCAAAAGGATGTTCCTGTTAGTAGGATGTTCTACTTTCCAATAATTCCAAGACTACAACGGCTATATGCATCCATGAGATCTGCTGCATATATGAGATGGCATAATGATCACATTCCACAAGAAGGTATTATTACACATCCATCTGAAGCAGAGGCTTGGAAGCACTTTGATCGTACACATCCCACATTCGCGGTAGAACCAAGAAATGTCAGATTAGGTTTATGTGCAGATGGTTTTACTCCATTCAGTCAATCGGCTACACCGTACTCATGTTGGCCTGTGATACTCACTCCTTACAATCTTCCTCCATAGTTATGTATGACTACTCCTTATATGTTTCTATCACTTATAATTCCAGGGCCACATAATCCAAAATTGAAGATTTACGTATTCTTACAACCTCTGATTGATGATTTAAGTTTATTATGGGAAGAGAGAGTAAGTATATATGATATCTCCACCAAACAGAATTTTACACTAAGAGCAGCATTACTTTGGACAATTGGTGACTTTCCTGTATATGGTATGCTCTCAGGTTGGAACACTTCAGGCAAGTTAGCTTGTCCATATTGTATGGAAAATACAAAATCATTCACTTTAAAGTATGGTAGGAAGAACACTTGGTTCGATTGTCATCGAATGTTTTTGCCTCAAAGTCATCCTTTCAGGCGAAATAAAGAAGCGTTTACTAAAAATAAAATGGTGATGTTTCAACCTCCTCCAAGATTCAGTAGTGAAGAAATTTTTGAAAGAGTAGAGTTCTTGCCCACCATAATGGAATCTCCAACATTAGCTGAGATCAGATTGCCAGAATATGGTGTCAACCATAATTGGACCAAGAAAAGTATTTTTTGGTCGTTGCTATATTGGAGAACAAACTTGATTAGACATAACTTGGATGTTATGCATATAGAGAAAAAATGTTTTTGATAATATTTTCTATACAGTTATGGACATCAAAGAGAAATCAAAAGATAATATAAAAGCAAGGATGGACTTAAAGGAGATTTGTAGAAGAAAAGCTTTGGAATTGAAGGATGGTGGAGCCGGAAAATTTCTCAAACCCAAAGCTCCATTCACATTAACTTTAGAGCAAAAACGAGCAATTTGTGAATGGGTGAAGACTCTACGAGTACCTGATAGATATTCTTCCAATCTAAGCAGGTGTGTTGACATAAGATCAGGGAGATTATTCGGATTGAAAAGTCATGATTGTCATATCTTCATGCAATGTCTACTATCAACTGCTTTTAGTTATCTTCCAGATCAGATTTTAAAGCCCCTGATCGAGCTAAGTGTCTTCTTCAAAGATTTATGCTCTTCTAAATTAAATGTGGAGAATTTGATTCTTATGGAGCAGCAAATTCCATTCATTTTGTGTCAACTTGAGAAAATATTTCCTCCAGGCTTTTTTGACTCTATGGAGCATCTACCTGTTCATTTACCATATGAGGCTATGGTTGGTGGACCCGTTCAGTATAGGTGGATGTATCCTTTTGAGAGATATTTAAATAAACTTAAGAAGACCGCTAAGAACAAATCACGACCCGAAGGCTCTATCTGTGAAGCATATTTAACATACGAGACAACTCAATTTTGCTCGTATTATTTTGAAACAATATCCCAATCAGGTGAAAGTTCAGCATATCAAAATGTTGGTAAATCCTCTAATATATCTGTATTCAGCGGAATTGGGGAACCTTTAGGTGCTAGCACTGTGCGCTATTTGACCGATAAGGAGATGGTAGTTATCACATTGTACATCTTGCTTAATTGTGATGAAGTGGAGCCATATCTCGAGTAAGTATGAGTTAAGTTGTTTATATTTTTGATTTTCTTTTAGACTTTGTTCTAAACTCAAGACAAAAATTTGTAGGAGGTTCATTGATGGTCTTAGTACATCAGAAGAAGGAGAAGTCCAGAAGATAGTGGAAAAAGAATTCACTGTTTGGTTTAAAAATACGGTATGTTTTGAATAATTATTGTTACTTAATGAGTTAATTATTTGAATTAATAACATCTTGTACATTTGAAGGTACACACTGAAGATAGTTCGCAGTATTCAAAGTTATCTGAGTTAGCTTGGGGACCAAATAGATTAGTAAAATGTTATCAAATATTTGAGGTCAATGGTTATAAATTCCAGACAAAAAATTTTGTGTAAAGGAAGGAAGACAGAAAATTCAGGCGTATGTGTAAGAGGGAACACCCATATAGGAGATGATTCTGAATACTACGGGGTATTACAAGAAATATTAGAGGTTGAATATCCCGGTCAGAGGAACACTGTGTATCTCTTCAATTGTGAATGGTTTGATCCAGTACCAAATAGAGGCACAAAAGTTCATCCAATTTACGGTATAACAGAAGTAAAGCGGTGGTAGGAGATATGCAAAGTTTGATCCTTTCATCATTGCTAGTCAGGCAACTCAAGTCTATTATGCTAACTATCCAAGCGGAATACGAGGCAAACAAGATTGGCTGGTAGTTATGAAGACAAAACCAAGGGGAGTAATTGAGAAAACCACCTCAATACCATCAGCACATCAAGAAGAGTTTATGTCTAATTTAAAAATCTCCCAATCAATGTAGATGACCAAATCAAAATTAATGAGAGCGAGTTGCAGTTAGAGGAGGTAGATCTAATCATAGAGGAAAATAATGATGAATCTGATAGTAATGGGAGTGTATCATCTTATGCAAGTGAATCAACAAATGATGAGTTAACAACATAAGGTAACTTAAATTTTTTTTAGCTACTGCACTGCATTTTATTTTACTTCCCTGCGTTTACTTTACTGCATTTTTTTTAGCTACTGCACTATTTTTTTTTTTTACTCCCCTGCATTTTACTTGACTGTATTTTTTTAGCTACTGCACTATTTTTTTTTACTCCCCCGTATTTTACTTGATTGTATTTTTTGTAGCTATAGCTACTGCACTGCGTCATATTTCTAATATTTTTTTTTATTTATGTGCAGATGGCTTCAGGTGAGGAGCCTAGTAGAGGATTGATAAAAAATATTTTTAACAGACGCACGAAGAAGACCACTGCAGCTGGACCACCTAGGCCAGTACGTACTGAGGGAACCACCTCGGCTCAGCCTGCTACAGAGCCTCAGCCTACTACACAGCCTCAGCCTACTACACAGCCTCAGCCTCCTACACAGCCTCAGCCTACTACACAGCCTCATCCTGATACACAGCCTTTACCCACTCATGGAAGCGGTAGCCCACAGTTTTACTCACCAGACCCCCGTTTTCTTTCACCAGATCCTAGGCAGAGTACTCATTTCTACCCATACTACACACCCCCACCGTATGCTGGTGCCCCTCCTACTTATCTATTTCCACCATATGCTCCACCATACTATCCCCCACCACCCCATCAGCCCGGTACAGCTGGACCTTTGACAACAGCTGGACCTTCGACAGCAGCTGGACCTTCGACAGCAGCTGGACCTTCGACAGGAGCGGGACCTTCGACAGCAGCTGCAGTAGAGAAGGAGACAGATGGTAGAATGTTAATAGCACCTGAGGGTGACACGTACGTACTTTTTCTTTTATTTTTTTAAACTAACAAAAATTTTTATTTTATATTTTATATTTGTTTTATATAACTTTATTTTTGTAGGTTCTACCCATCAAAACAACCGACACATAAAATACGGGACATCATACGGAGCAGGTTTGACGCTCCTTATGTTTCTTGGAAGAAAGTCCCGAAAGAAGTCCGGGAGATGTGGTTCAGAGAGTTTGAGGTATTTTTGGGTTTTAATTTTTTTGTTAAATGATTTTTATTCTTTTTTACTTTAGCTAATACTCTTATATATTATATATCATATGTATTTGATTGCAGAAAGAGTTTTGTTGGCTGCCCCAACACAATGACAAGATTAGAAAGAATTTTGAGAAGCGTGGGTCTACTCGGATGCGCGACATGTTCACTGATATTAGAAAGTCTGGGAAACGACCACTGTGGATTGGAGAGATAATATGGGCTAAGTTAAATGCAGCTTGGGGCACCGAAGAGTACAACAGGAAGAGGGATCAGAATAGACAGAACAGAGCTTCTGATGTTGGTGGGTTAGGAAGTTCACTTCATACAGGCGGATCTGTTCCACATACTGAGCACAGGCGTCGTTTGATAATGAATTTTAAATGTTTTTTAAAATTATTCTTTAATCTATATTAATAAAATTTTCTTAATTCAAACAGAAAGCGATGCTTGGTAGAGAACCAACTCCTGTTGAATTGCATAGTCGCACTCATAAGCGACAGGAGGATCAACAGTGGATTGATGAGAGATCAAGAAAAGCCTATGTAAGTATATTTTTATATATGTTTAATATTTTCTAAGTTTTAGTTTAACTATATATATTTATATTATACTTTTACAGGAGGATTATACACGGCTTCGAGAGACTCATGCTGCATCAGGTGAGGGCTCTTCTGGCGGCTCTGTGGAGTATTCTGAGTATCGCATCTGGTCGCAGTCCGTCGGAGGAATGCAGCATAGTAGAGTATATGGATTAGGTGCGCAAGCTCAGGCATACGAGGGGATGACATCCTCTACTGCATCCAGCTTCGCATCCAGTTCGCATGAGTCCTTACAAGCTCAACAAATAAGTGCCCTTCAAGCTGAGCTAGAACAAGTAAGGAAATCACAAGCTTATTGGCAGGCTCAACTGCAAGCACATGTTCAAGCTCAGCTGCAAGCACAGGTTCAAACAAGTATTCAGCAACACAATCAGTTGTTGGATGAAATGCGCAAGATGAGGGAGTAGCTGAGTGGAAAAGAGGTAGCTCCACCTGAGGAGAAGTCCACGGAGTCAGAGTAGTTTAATTTAGTTTATATGAACTTGTTTATTTCTGTGAACATGTTTTATTGAACAGTTTCTTTTAATGTGATGTGTTTAGTTCATTGTTAGTACTGAACTGTTTCTTTTAATGTTATAAACTGTTGTGAAACTGTGGTGGAGTTTGCAGGTGTGGAAATTTGATTGTTGGCTGAGAAGGAAAATTTTTTTTTGTCAATGCTACAGGTTTCCGGCGGATTTTGCGCCGGAAGTGCGCCGGAAACGACGATACAACGAATCGTATCGTGTGTTCTGGCGCCTTTGTTCAGACGGAAACTCCCGGCGTACTTACCTGCGTATCGTCCGCCAGTAATTACCGGCGTACACTTTGCGTCGCAAAGAGATTTCGTGGGTTTCCTGCATGCACTTTGCGGCGTCATATCCGCCGGTACAGGCCGGCGCATAATGCGATGATAATTACCGGCGGCAATGGCGCCGGAATTAAGACGTTTTTCAACGTCGAAAACGTTCCGTTTTTCTGCCGGTAATGCGTCGGATCATGCGCCGGAGAAATTTCCGGCGTAAATTTTGCGCCGGAAATAATTTATCGACGCTTCCGCCGAAAAGTTCGACGGAAACTCATTATTCCGTCGGATTATCTATGTTTACCGGCGGATGTTGTCCGCCGATATTAACGGGTTTTCCTGTAGTGTGTGCACGACTACCTCGTCTAGATCGTCGTGCTCGACCTCTTTCCCCTCTACCTTCCATATCGTCTAATTGGAAATATAAAGAATCTTATTGAGACGAGTAGATAACCATTACAAGATTAAAGTCTTTATATTAATTACTAATATGTAAAAAAAAAATTGAAGCCAATTTAACAACATTACATTAATTAAATATTGAAGTACAAACAAAATGACATTTGAAATAACATAACCATTACAATTTCTAAATAAACCTAATCTCTCCTCGTTGTTGTCTTTGGATTAGTAGGGCAGGTAGCAATGTTGTGACCCTTGTTATGACAGAAGGAGCATGTTCTGCTTGAGGATGCACGAGTTTCATCCATATTGTTACGATAACGGTTAGTTTTAGATCTCCCTGAACGACGTCGGATTGTAGGAGCTAACAATGGTATAATGCCAAGATCTTCATTATATGGTGGCCATAGTGTCCTCTCCGGGATTACATGGAAAATTCCTGAATAACTTTCTTTGTAACAGACTAAGCTGTAGTAGGTCGATACAAAAGCATTGTGATCCCAATGTCGTGAACTCAAAGCAATTACTGCATGTTTGCATGGCATGTGATAAATATGTGGGTGACCACACGAACAAGTGCATGTTTGTGGAGATGTAATAATAAAGCTTCACTTTAAAAAATTATTTTTAAAATTACGTTACTATTTCAATCTTAATATTATATGGACTCATAATGTAATAATTTACTAAAATGAAAATATAGTAAGAGTTTAGGCCATCCTAAATGGTATTAGAGTAATAATAGTTTACTAAAATGAAAATATAAAAGTAGAGAATTATAGTCCAAATAAATAGAAAAAAATTTCAGATTATGATTTAAAATTAAATAATATTTTTTTATTTATTTAGATGTTTAATATTTAATTATGATATTAAAATTTAATGTCTAATATTTAAATCCAACTCAACTTCTCACTCTTATTCTCTCTCTCTCTCTCTCTCTCTCTCTCTCTCTGACTACAAAAATTTTACTTTTCTCTCATTGTAATTTTTTAACTAATTTTATAAACCCATCCGAAATAAACTCTTTAGAGTCCGTTTTAGATCACTGTAATTTTTTATGATCGGAAAGATAAAACAGTTAGAAAGTTGTTTTAAATAAAATTTTAATTAGCATGAAATAATATTCTTATCTTCTTTATTATTTCTTATCATAAAATAACATTCTTATCATTTTTTTATTATTATTACTTAACAAATTTTAAGGGAATAAAACTCTCATTTGCTTAAACATTACTATCAAATTTTATCATGACAATATTTGAACAATATTTGAACATCAAATTTTCAACAAAATTTCTAAAAAAGCTTCAAGAATATGCATATACTTATACAAAACAATATTTGAATCCATATTTGTTCTCACTTATCATAAATTATATTATGTTTTGCATAAATATCTCATAGCTACATCATTCTTATATAAACCTTCTCGCATCACTCCAAAGCAGTTTGAATCAAATTATTTTACATTTAAACAAACTACTAAATTTACATGTAGTTTATAGATGGAATGGATCTTAGTTTAGACTAACAAATTTAGTTTATATTTCATAATGCATGAATTATGATGTTTTTTTAATAAAAAAACTTGCAAAAAAATGAAAGCTAGGATTTTTTCTATGATATGAAATTAAGAACATGTATTTGTCTCGAATCCAATTTGATTTACAACCAGTACAAAAGATTCAACTCAATCCTCAATTATATATCAAATCAAGTCATTTATCAATATATTAAATAAAATCTACAATATATAATATATTTATTATAAATAACTCATTCTTTACTATTCAGATATTTCACATTAGATGGAGTTGTTGGTGAGAGTTGGTTCGCTTATATGATGGACTGTAGCAACTTTATGTCTAGCTCTTTACTCGTAGACGTTAGGATGGTAATTTAATTTTAACCTCAAAATTTTTAATGAATATAATTTTTAAATGCATTTGAGGTTCAATATATGTTGCACTGATCAAGGCCTTCGTAATCATCTTACTTACAATATCATCTTTTTTGCAAGAAAAAAAAATGATAATATATAATGATTTCAAAGAAATTAACAGTTTAGCTATCAACCATCTTAATTTATATATAATTTTTTTTAGAAATCAAAGGCTAATAGCATCAATATGTTGTAAGATTTTATTTAAATTAAAATTTATTTATTCATAATATTCTCAATTAATTTATTTTTGTAGGTGACAAATATATATAAATATGTAATAAAATTATCAAGAATTCTAGCTAAAAGGATATGACCTACGTAGTAAAGGCTCAGGATAATATTTATGACAACTAAGCTAATAGCTCAATCTTATAGTTTTTTGAAAGTCTGCCTTTATTTAATATTTGATTAATTTACTTAAACATGGATCTAAAATTAGTTCTTTTTTTTTTCTTTTTCTCTCATATTCATATTGTCTTTTTTATCTTTCATTTTATTAATTCTTTATTTTCATGTTAATAAAAAATTATTTATATAAATCATATCAATTCCTCCTCATATAAATTTTATTAACTCTTTAACATCAATTTTAGAGTATAATTGTCTATATAACTATATTTAATTATCTTTTTCATATTTTCTCTTTCTATTTATTTTGGTTTTTTAAATATGAATTTATAATGATTATTTTATAATTACAAATTTTTAAATTGTAAGTATTAATACTCTAAATTTTAGTTGAGACTATCTATCTCACTATTTAGATTGATAAATTTAGTATTAAATATTTAATTTTTTTTTTGCTATCAATTAGGTAAGTATAAAATTTAATAAAGTTTTTTCGTACAATAATGTTATTCTTCTTATAATTATTATTTTTTAAATTATAGCAACGTGCATTTTATGCACATGCAATAAAACTAATATTTAAAGTTTATAGAAAAAATTTCATATGAATCTTATGGTTGTTTAAAAAATTTCATGTCTCTAAATCAAAATATTTTTCAAATACTATAAGGTTGTTTAAATTATATAATATCATAATAATAGAAAAAGGTTTAAAATTAATCTTATGTCTGATCATTAAAATTTTTGAAGTTTATATTTGCCCACCTCTCAGACTTTCTATCCCTCTCTTCCTATTATATAGGATTATTATTTATAAATTTAATATTTAAGTTCAATATATAACTTTAATATTTAATATTATTAATTACATTATTTTTTATTTACAAAATAAACTAGAAACCTAAAATTATATTATTGTAATAATAAAAATTCATCATTTCACTAATAAAAATTTATCCTATATAAATTAAATTTATTTTAATTAAGTTAATTACATATAGTCTCGTATTATGCCAAAAAAAAAATTTATCTAACTCACATTCTCACTCTTAATCTCTCTCTACCTCTCTCTTTGTCTGCAAAATGTATTTTTTTCCAATGATTTATCTACAAAATATTTTTTTTTCATGGCAACAATTCTCACAACTAAAACGCACTATTTATATAAATATACATGATGAGAAAAATTAACACAAATTAAAATATACATACTAACAGCAAAATAAACACATATATAAATTTTTCTATTATAACAATATTATTTTATTCAACAATACTGCCAAATTTTTTCATGTCATTATATCAACATATTTTGCTCTCAACATCAACTTCTCAACAATATTTGAAAAAAAATTTCAACAATGTACAAATATGATGTAGAATAATACAAAAAATATTACAACAAAATTTGTAATAACAAATTGCAAGTATTTCTTTAATATCAAAAATAACACTAATTGAACATTATAAGATCTAAAAAATTAAATGTAAAGACTAGCCTTAATGGATGCAACCGTTGCCTTATACTCAACCTCAAACAGCAAAATATTCTTCTCGTTATGAGCTGCTATTTATAGGCAAAATAAAGGATTAAAAAAAAAAATTCCCCATGAAATGAGTGCTTCATGGACCTTTAGCAAGGGAAAATCACGGGTTCCTCACCCGTGACCAATTCCGCCTGAATTCTCGCATAGACTGGTCCGGGGTCCGGGCTCGGGTGATGAAGAAAACGAATGCCACCTTCGCATTCATTTTGATGAAGAAAATGGATTGCATTCATTTTGATGAAGAAAACGGATTGTAGCTTTGCATTTTCTGAATAAAACGCAAAGAAGGATCGCATTTTCTAAGAAAATGCGATCCTTCTTTGCGTTTTCTTCAGAAAATGCAAACCAGGATCGCATTTCTGCTCCTTTTTAAATTTAATTAATTTCATACTCCTAATACTAATATATTTATTAACTTTGCTCCTTTTAAAAATTTGTGCTTCTCATTTTTCATAGTTTACTCTAATAATTTCGAGCAGAGCAGTATTTTCACAAATGTCGATATTAACGCTATCCATCTAGCGTTGTAAATTAAAAAAAAAAAAAAAGCTGTGCTCATTTATCCGTTCCAGCTTTCCGGCGACCACGCTTTTGCAACGACAAACAAGCCGCCAACACGTGTCAAACTTCAGCCGCTTATCTCCACGTAATCAACTTCCATCCGCCACATGTCCTCTATTCGCCGTGACCCTCCCTGGCCTTCTCTGCAACTACTTCCCCCTTCTTCTTCGACTGCCTCCTCAGTCTCAAGAAAGTAAAATCCTAAACAAAAGATCAAATCGATGTCAGGAGGAATCGGGCCGACTGCAAAAGACATCGCCTTTCCTTCCGATGGCGATGACGACACCGTCCCCCTACCTGGCCACACCCCGCACCGCCGCTTCCTATCCTTCCGGCAACTCAACGCCGTCGCCCTCTCCATCGTCCTCGCCGCCTCCGGCATGGTCTCGGCCGCCGACATCGCCATCGCACTTCTCTCATTTCCCTACATCATCTTCCTCTCACGCTTCGCCTTTCCCCCTGTCCGCCCCTCCCATTCTCCCGAACCCCCTGTCTTCGGTGCTGGCAACCGCCTCCTCACCGTCTATATGATCATCGCCGCCATCATCGGTCTTTTCCTTCCTATCGTCTACATCCTTCAGGGCGTAATGGAGGGAGACAAGGAGGGGATAAAGGCCGCCGTGCCGCACTTGTTCCAGCTCACATGCCAGGTGTTCTTGGAAGGTGTGACGTTTTCGCCGCAGTTCTCGCTGCCCATCCGAGCTTTTGTGCCGGTTTCCTACAACGCGATGAGGATGTTCACGCTCATCGATTGGGTGATGGTTGAGATGGGAAAGGAAGCGGCCACCGGCGTGGAAGAGTGGTCGGCGCTGAGGTTTCTTGCCGGCAGGGGCTTGGCGGTGGTTAATCTGTTATTCTGGGCGTTTAATATTTTTGGATTTCTTCTGCCTATTTATTTGCCCAGGGTTTTTAAAAGACATTACGGCTACAAGGAGAAGATCTGAGATTTGAGTTTTTTTTTTTAGTTTGTGAGGAAACGAGGGAATTTGATTCTCTCATAGCTTGTTGTTTTTCTATTGAATTTTGGTGCTTTTCTGATATAACAAGTTGGATTGTTCTTGATAGTAACAGAGATGTTTTGAACTAGCAATTGTATTATTTTGGTTTGGAGGTTAGGGGAGATAGAGAAGGAAAAATTTTCAACCCAGTAATATATATTAAGCAGAAAAGCATTACAGTGAAAGATGAGTGGCAATTTTAGCTGATAGAGTTTGAAGCAAAATCGCATTGAAAATATTTTTCCAATCCTACTGGATTCGGGCATTTAATATTCCTAAAGCTGACCAATAGTAGATCAATAATTTTTATGCCAAATTTCTCTACAATTCTAAACTAAGAAGCTTCACCTTGTGTAGTGGATCAACGCATGTAAACCCAAGGCCAAAGGTGATCTAGTTCTTCCCTTTTTAGCTACCATGTACTATGCTTATAGATTTAAACTTATGGAGAGTATTAATCTTTGAGAATCTCTTGGAAAATAGTGTTCTTCTAAGTGCTTTTATATATGCAGCTTTTCTCTTCTCGAGGATCCCCGTTTGGAGAAAATTATTTGTTATTGCTTATAATTTCAAATTGTTTTTATCTTACAGTATCAGTAATCGATGCGACTTTCTTCTGTTTTGGGATCCTTAGATTAATGGCAACTCCCTTATGGATCTTTTTGGCGAGTTAGTTATATTTGTTTTATCTGTTACTCTTTCTTAGAGGTTTTTATTAATGATGTTGGCTAGCCTTTGGAGAATTTCATTACATGCTCTTTCACGGATGTTTTTGTAAGTGTGAAACTCTTTCATGGGGATTGTGACTTTATTTGTTGGAATGGTTATAAAGATCTGATTTTTCCTACTTTCTTAGAAGCGTTTTATGATCAAACGTCAAATGTGTGGAATGGCTCAGGTTTTAGAAGTGCTTTTGAGAGCTTCTCCTTCATCATCTCTAGATTGAAAAGGTCGTAAAACAAAAAGTTTATGGCTGGACGGATTGCGGGAACCTGTACAGATCTCATAATTTGGTATTTGATCTTATGAGAAGACTGGTTTTGTTTGTGAAAACATCTCTTTTGAAATTGCTACGTATGTATATTGGATAAGAATCTTCGTTTTTGAAAGTCCAAGAGTTTTCTTGGCATTATATTCAGAGCTGTAATGTTTTTGGCTTCAGGTCCTCAGGACTATGGCGAGTCTTTCCTCTTCCTCTAGTTAGCTTTTGTTGCGACCATTGTTGGAGGTTTTGTGAATTTTGCTTAGCGCGTGATTATATGATTATAGCATATCATTCTCTAAGTCTACACAACATTTTTTTTTATATATTAAAAAAAAAAACGGAGGCTTCTTGCAAACGGAGTGCATCGTTTTCATCTTCTGGCTGAGGGAAGTTCATCTAACCTATTCCTTTTTGCAATTTTCCCTTTTGTATGTGTGGTTTTTCTTTCTTCTACTTTTCGGTTTTTGGATCATGTGTAGATGTTTCCGTTGGAAACATTTTAATCTAGAATAGCGAATGTTTCTCTCAAGAGTGATCTTGGTTTTGTAGCTTGTAAAAATCAATCGAAATCCTTTAAGGATGCATTGGCTGGATTTGCCTCTTAGATTGATTTTCCAGATTTTTAAAGCTACTACTCATTATGGTTAACTGCTCTTTGGATTTCTAAGGAAGAAGTCCAAGCACCTGTTGTTCCTTTTGAGTTCGCTCTGATTGGAAAGTTCCTTTTTCGTAGGCCTGTTTAGATAAAATTCGTATTTGTTTATTCAAGTAGAAGCTTTTGGGTGAATTTTCGGCCACTCTATTGGACCAGAGGCATATGTTTATCAATATTTTAAACGATATGGATTATAGTAGGGTTTTTAGTCATTGATCGTATTATGTTAATAACTGCTTTATGAAGTTGATAAATGACCGCCTTTTTTTGGTATTTCAGAGGAATCTCTAATCATTTATGTTTGGATTTTATTTTCATATCTTCTTCCCCATTTATTCACATTATATTTTACATGGCCTGGGTTCATTTTTTGGCCGTCCTCTTCAAACAAATAACACCACAACCATTTGTATCGAGGCCTTTAGTGGCTTGTATTCTTGTTGAATTAGACATTGCCAAAAATACCTTGACTCAGTTTGGCTTGGCCTGGAAAAACATGGGTATATTCAGAAGGTTGTTATGAATGATTTCTCGAAATTTTGTGATCAATGTAAATCTATTGATGTATATATATATGTGTGTGTTTATTTACATCCTCTCATCATTCCTATTGTGGTCGATAATTTGGTTTGAATGAAGTTAAATATATCTAAGGAATATTATGAGGGGATTGACCCTATGATTTGCATTCCTGCTATATCTGATGGAAACATCGAGAGCTTGGAGAATTAAACAGAACGGATGATCTTGTCATTAATGCTGAAATTTCTTCTGAACCTTTTCATGCTTTCCCTACTAATTCTATTTCTATCTTAACTGAGAAAGGAAAGAATATATATATAGTAATGCTAGTCTTGCTTGTCCTTCTTCTGGTAACAATATTTGTCCTAACTTAAAATTCATTGATCACTATGTTACTTCTTATGAAGAAAGCCTCGCTAATTCTACTTCCATTTGGGAAGATGGGGATATTCATTCGGATATGGAATTGAATTCTATGCAAAATAAAGAATCCAACGTTAATTCAATCCATGGATCGTTGGAAGATTTTAAGCTAGTATGAAATAAAAAGAAAAATGAAAAGATGAACAAACATATCAAGGATAACCAATATAATTTATCTTCATAGTCTAGATTCACTAGATCCAAAAGCTCTTTCCAATTCTATTTGTTTATGATAAGTTCTATTATTTTGAATATCAGGAGTGTGAGAAATATTATTTCATGTTTTCATACTAGTACTCTCTGTAGGTTGCATTGATCTTGGATTGTGGACTCACTGATATTGGGTTCGTTGGTCGTAAGTTTACTTGGACTAATTACAAGCTTTAGGTGAGGCTTGATAGGGTTTTATTTAATAATGATTGGATTTCTCTCTTCTATAATACCTCTGTGGAACACCTTAGTAGATCAGCTTCTATTCATGCTCATTTGCTTATAGGTATTAAGCAAAGAAATAAGCTTTTTTTTACTCATTTTCATTTTAAAAATATGTGGCTGCAATCTCCTATATTTTTTAAGGCGGTTGAAAATAATTGGTTAGCTTCTATAACATATTGCAAGGGTTCTAATGATATGATCAGATTCTCCTTGAAAATCAAGCGTCTCAAACAAGTGATTAGATACAACAACAACAACAACATCAAGCCTTTATCCCACTACGTGGGGTCGGCTACATGAATCCTTTTTCTCCATTGTGTCCTATTAAAAGCCAAATTCTCGTTTAAATGTAATAAAGAAAGGTCATTCCTAATATTTTCTAACCAAGTCTTTTTAGGTCTACCCCTACCTTTCTTAACACAAGTCAAATCTAATACCTCTACTCTCCTAACTGGGTCGTCGGAAGGCCGCCTTTTTATGTGACCAAACCATCTAAGGCGACTCTCTCTAATCTTATCTTCTACTGGAGCTACTCCAACCTTTTCACGTATATGCTCATTTCGTATCCTATCTCTAAGGGTAAAGCCACTCATCCATCTAAGCATCCTCATCTCTGCCACACTTAACTTAGTATTATGCTTCTCTTTTAATGGCCAACATTCGGCACCATAAAGCATTGCAGGCCTCACTACCATCTTATAGAATTTTCCCTTAAGTTTGAGGGGTACATTTCTATCACATAACAAGCCCGATGCATTCCGCCACTTCAACCATCCAACTTGAATTCTGCTGATAATATCCCCATCTATTTCACCATCACTCTGAACAATAGATCCAAGATACCTAAAACGTGTACTCTTATTAATGACTTGATCGCCCAAAGTCACAATCCCCTCACTAGGACTATTACAGCTAAAATTACACTCCATATATTCCGTTTTAGATCTACTCAAGCGAAAACCTTTAGACTCTAAGGTTGACCTCCATAATTCAAGTTTACCTTCAACTCCCTCTCTAGTCTTATCAACAAGAAGAATATCATCAGCAAAAAGCATACACCAAGGTACATCATCTTGCAAATGTCTAGTGAGAACATCCATGACTAAAGCAAATAGATATGGGCTTAAGGCTGATCCTTGATGTAACCCAACCGAAATAGGGAAATACTTGGTCAAACCACCTTGTGTTTGAACACAAGTAATATCTCCTGCATACATATCTTTAATGATTTGAATATAAGCATTATTGACTCCTTTCTTATCAAGAACTCTCCATAGCACTTCTCTTGGAACTTTATCATATGCTTTTTCTAAATCAATAAATATCATATGTAGATCCTCCTTATTTCCTCTATATTTTTCCATCAAACCTCTGAATAAATGTATGGCTTCCATAGTCAACCTACCCGGCATAAATCCAAATTGATTTTGAGAAACATTAGTATCACGCCGCAACCTATGCTCTATAACTCGCTCCCATAATTTTAAAGTATGACACATTAACTTAATACCTCTATAATTCGTGCAATCCTGTGCATCGCCTTTATTCTTTAAAAATAGGAATTAATACACTCATTCTCCACTCATCTGGCATCTTTTTAGTCTTCAAAATAGTATTAAAAAGTTTAGTAAGCCAAGAAATCCCTTCATCTCCTAAGCATTTCCACACCTCTATTGGAATATCATCAGGTCCAACAGCTTTTCCACCCTTCATTCTATTTAAAGCCTCTCTAACTTCAGTTTTACTAATACGCCGATAAAAATAGAAATCTTTACTTTCATTTAGGGTGCTAAGGTCACTATAGTCAATCTTATTTTCACACTCTTCATTAAAAAGTTTAGCAAAATATCTCATCCACCTTTGTTGAATATCATTTTCTAAGAAAAGTATTTTATGATCTTCATCCTTAATACACTTCACTTGAACTAAATCCTTACTACTCCTATCTCTTTGTTTGACTAACTTATACATATATCTTTCTCCCTCCTTAGTATTTAATCTATTATATAAATCGCTAAAAGCTAATGTCTTTGCATCGCATATTGCTTTCTTAGAATCCTTACGAGCCACTTTATATAATTCCCAATTATCAGAATTTTTAAAATTAAACCAATTTTTATAACAAATCTTCTTATTTTTAATCTTTTCTTGCACAATTGGATTCCACCACCAACTATTTTTACTATTAGGAGCTTTTCCCTTAGATACTCCAAGCACATCTTTTGCAATATTCTTAATACCACTAGCCACTTTTTCCCACATAACATTAGCATCCTCATGCACAGACAAAATCTTAAGATCTAAAATCTTACTCACAAAAATATTTTGGTTAATATTCTTTAAATGCCCCCATCTAGTCCTCGAAAAACGTTTTACTTTTTATTTTTTATTTTATGCCCCTTTATCTTAAAGTCCAAAACTAATAATCGATGTTGGGTACATAAACTTTCACTCGGAATAACTTTACAATCTTTGCAATCTAAACGGTTTAATTTTCTAATAAGAAAATAGTCAATCTGGGTTGTACTACATCCATTTTTATAAGTGATGAGATGCTCATTCCTTTTCTTAAATAAGGTATTAGCAATTGAAAAATCATAAGCTAAACAAAAATCTAATATGGGTCTTGCCACCTTCATTTGTCGTTCCAAATCCATGGCCACCATGAATGCTTTTAAAATCAACTACCTCTTTACCAACATGTCCATTTAAATCTCCTCCAATAAAAACTCTTTCTTCAAGAGGTATATTTTGTATTAATTCTTCTAAGTCATTCCAAAAATTTAATTTAGAACTTATATCCAAACCTACCTGAGGAGCATAAGCACTTATAATATTAACAATCTTATCCTCAACAACAATCTTTAAAGCTATAATTCTATCACCAATCCTATTAATTTTTATAACATTATCCTTTAAACTCTTATCTATAATGACACCTACACCATTTCTAGTACGACTCCTACCCGAATACCAAAGTTTAAATCCTAAACTATCGATTTCCTTGGCCTTCTCTCCAACCCACTTAGTTTCCTGAATGCATAAAATATTTAATTTCCTATGAATCATAATATCTATTAACTCCATTAATTTACCTGTAAGGGAACCTATATTCCAAGTTCCTATCCTAATTTTAGTATCATGGACTAGCTTCTTTGCCCACATCCGTCCTTGATGCGGGAACCCTTGCCTATTTAACACTGCACCCGGGCGCCGGTGCAGCGGCCCTTGCACACTTGTCACTGTATTCAGGCCATACAGCGCGTCGCTTCCAGGGGACGCCCTAGCATTAACACAATTTCTTAAAGGATTCATGTCATTTTTGTTCGACAAGTTTTACGCTGGCTGTCGACTACCTAACGCAACCCTCCACTTTTCTCATCCAGGACTTGGGACCTGGCAACGGCAGTGTTAAATAAGTGATTAGATGGTGGAATAAAAATGTTTTGATAATATTTTTAATAATATCCTTATAGCTGAAAAATATGTCATTTTATTGGAGAATAGTTATATTTCTAATTCTTCTAAGGCTAATAAAACCCTATTAATTAATACTAAAAATCTTCTTACTGATCTTCAACTTGTTGAAGAGGAGTTTTGGCATTAAAAGGCTAGCTCCAAACATATCTTTGAGAGTGAGAGAAACACTAAATATTTTCATATTCTTGCTAATAAGAAGAACACTATGTTTAATATTGATAAAATCAAGTTAATATTTATAGTACTACTCCTTCATTCTCAAATATAAACCTGAAATACATAATAAACTTGTAAATGCCTAATTTAAGGGTCAACTTAATAAATTTTTTCTTATAACTATGGATCTTAGGATTTGATCAAATTATAGAAGAATACCAAGTACACTTTCTTTATCTTGAGTACTTTGATAAACCTCTAACTTTACAAGGAACATTCTCAATTATAATTAGATATTTATGTAAGGAAAAACAACTTTATATTCTTAAGACTTCTCTTAGAAATTTTCTCATCACCGAATGATATTATGAAAGAATAGTTGGTCATTTTAGGAATTATAAAATTATATATTTGATATAAAATATATTTTATTGTCTGTTACTAAAAATTAAATGTTAAAAATTTCATGTCTAAATACTTAACTTATAAATGAGCTAAAGTTACCATATAGAGAAGGAAATGCTGTTGCAGGTTATTTCGATTATATATGAGCTAAAGTTACCAAGCTGGGAGCAAGAAAATTATTGTAGGGATGTTTCACTTGAGTATTATTATGGTTTTATATTTCGATTATAAGTGACAGGTTCGGCTCAATGATGTTTTCATGATGTTCATTTAAACGGCTGTCTGGTGAGTTATTTGTCATTCTGGAAGGTCATTCATGGGATTCACCTTGATAAGCACAAAATATTTTATTATCATCTTTTATTGTTATCAGTTTGTTTGTATTCGATTATTACTTATTCCTGCTTCATTAGTATCTTGCATTCTACTGACGTTTATAACAAGGCTTTTTACTTGATGATCTCTAAGGAGGGTAGGCTTTAGGTGGATGATATCCTTTGGCAGTTCATTTTGATTAGTCATAAACATGTTTTTTTCTTGGTTCATTTGCTTTGGTTTTGCAGTTTGATTATTTTGCAGATTGAAGAGTTCGAGAATTTTGGGAACAGCATGACTAATTTTGAAAGGAAGATGGCACTGAACTTACTATCTTTTTTCTTCCTTTTTTGGGTTATGTGCTTTGGCAGACCTAAAAAGTTATTAGAAGCCTTTTTAATTGGTAGAATATGGAACCATCGGCTCTTAGGTTTTCTTTTGAATTCTTTTGTAGCTTTTTGAGCATTAGTGAGCTGAAGGTTCCCTTTAAGGACCTTGTAATTTATTTTTATATTAACGCGTAGGCTTTCTGTGTGTTTTCCCTAAAAAGAAAAAAAAAAAGATTAAAAAAAAAAAAACCTACCATATAGAGTTCTAGAAAATACCCTACCTTGCATTGCTTAAAGCCTTAAGAGTTTTTATTGATAAGATTACCCAAGATGGCTTAAGACCATGACAAATTTTTATAGAAGTTCATAGGTTTTAAAAAATGGATCATTTATTGTCTTGTTCCAAACAAATGATTTCTTCTCATACAGCTAGATTATTCATTAAGAAAATAATATGACTTTATGGTCTTCCTTCAACCATTATTTCTAAAAGAGATTAGATTTGTCCTATACTTCTAAAAAATTTTAGACCTTGGGCACTAAAATAAATTTTTTTCCTATCATTCTAAAACTGATGGTCAATCTGAAGTAGTCAATCGCACTATCAAAAACTTGCTTAGATGATGGTAGGAAGAAATTTAAAAAGCTAGTCTTTATATTTGCATATAACATAATTTACCTACAATATTATTATCTCTAGAATTATAAATAAATCACTTTTTTTAGATAGTTTATAGTAAAATTCTATAAGATAACTTGATGCAATCACTACAAGAAAATTGTTAATTACCAGTGGATTTTTCCGGTAGCTTGCCAACAGATTATATTTCGAGGGCTTTTCGGTGGCCTAATTTTTCAGAAGAATTTTCGGCGATTTTGTGGCGGCTTTCTGGCGGTTTTTTCATAGTATTTTTTGAAAATTCATATTTTCTTAACTAATTTAATTAATTAATAATTTTAGTTTATTTTAATTAATTATTAATTTAATAACTTAGTCTAATTATTTATTAATATAATAACATATTTAATTCATTATTAATTTTAATATTTTATTTTTATTAATTTTAATTATAATTTTCATATGATATAGCTTAAATAAATGATAATAAGAATTTTGATACATTTTTCATCTCAGCAAAATGGTTGGGACTTAGGAAAATAGAGTGGACTCGGTTCGAATCCCGGGCAGCGAGGGTAGGCCTCCTGGCGAGCAGCAGGCAGGGCGGGAGCTCCAGCGGGTAGCTCAACTCGGGCTGGGCAAGTAGCGCGGGCAGGTCGCCTGATGGACAGTCGGGCAGGGCAGGGGTGACTTGGCATACCGGTTAGTTTTTTTTTTAATTAAATTTTAGATATTTTCCAACAGCCTTTTTCCACCGAAAAACTGCCAGAAAGATTTGCCTCCAGAAAGATTTGCCGCCGAAAAATAACGCCGGAAATATTTTTCCTACGCGTGTTTTATCGGCGAAAAATTTGTTGTCGGAAAGCCGCCTAAAATTTATAAAACCGCCGGAAAATGCCGCCGGTAATAATTGATTTTCCTGCAGTGAATTAATTTACCAACTCATGCATTAAAAAAAAATCTACCAACTCATGCATTTTTTGATGCAATATTTTCATTTGCAAATAACTTTTAAAGCCTCCATTTAGATAGAAAATTACTATAAGTACAGAAAAATGTTTTCAAGATAAATTTTAATTGTTCAACATGATATTATAAAAAGAAAATAATTATTTTCTTTATTCACACTAATCCCAAGCATTAGTAAATCACCAAATAATAAAAAAATTATATGCAAGAACTTGTAATCCTTTTGAAATTCTTAAAGAAAATGGATCAAATGCTTATCATCTTCATTACCTACTGATATGCTCATTCATTAGTTATTAATAATGAAGATATTCTAGCATTAAAAAAACATATAGAAAATCTCAACTTATGTAATCTTATTTAACAACTTGTACATTTTATTTAAATATTAAAGAACATGTATGGGTTAATAATTTAATAGATATAAGATGAATTCTTAAACATTTCTTACACATTCCTCAATTAATTACAACCTACTCCTTTCTGCCTTCCCCCTAAACAAAATTTATTTTTGAATTTTGGTAGTCATTATAACTCTATAAATAGTGGTAGTATGTAATTGGAAAATTTAGCTTTTGAATAACAAAAATATTTTGGAGGAAATTATTCTCTTTGGTTAATGTTTGGTGGCCTACCTTGACAACATTGATGTGATTGATTATTTATCTTTTATGCTCATTTTTTTACTTTTCTTAAATTATTTCTAAACCTCTTTGGCATCTTCTTGAATACACTACCCATCTTTTAATATTATCCATGCATAACTTAAGCTTAAAAATGAACCAAAGCCCTCTTCAAGCCTTTAGTCTAATTTTGGCTCCCATAATTATAACAAGTCTTGTTCTTAATATTACTATAAGATTTCAACTCATAAAACTATACCATATATATCAAATAAAAATTTCATATCCTAATCTAATACTCAATCATCATTTCTGGTCATTTATGACACTCAAAACCCATTACCTACCTATAGTGAACTTACAAATCAGGTCAAACTAGCTTAAACAGTACTTGTCTTATCATTCCTATCACCATACCCATCTCATGCACCTGTGGGGCTAGTTGCTGGTAGACTCGTCGAGGGACTGACGTGGCAGCGGGCCGATACCCCTGTTCCAAAAAAAGAAAATCACCATACCCATCCAATCCCCTTGTCTTTTCAACAAAAAAACTCCATATAACTCTTTTAAATAGTAAAATAAATATTCATAAGCATTTTCATTAACTAATCAGACTGAAAGGGTCTCAATGATCATCAATTATACTTCCATAAAGACACAAAGGCGATTAAAGTTAAACGTGCATATAAATTGAATATGAATGCAAAGGATATGCAGAGAGATTTAATTAAAAAAAATAATATTATCTATGATGAGGATTTTCTCCTATTATTTAACTTGAAATTATAAGACTAATTATTTCCTTAACACCTAAACATGTATGAATATTCTATTAAATGGAATGAACTTTGTTTTCTTGAATAAAGTTCTTTGAGTAAAAAATTTTACAATGACAAACCTTTAAGATATAAAGTAAAAAGGAAAGGAGATAGAATCTTAAAATTGAAGATGACCTTATATGATCTAATACAAGCACGAAAAGCTTGAAATAATCAAATCGATAAGTACTTTAGAGAAAAAAATAAATACTATATGCCCATATAAGCATTCACATTATTTTGAAATCAAAGAAGCAAATCTTTATAATATTCTTTTCTTGCGAAGCTAAATATGTTTGTAAGAACTCATCAATGTCATGCTATTAGCTTAGTAACTTGTAGGGAAGACAACAATTTTATTATTGAGGATAACAAGGCAAAGTCAGAGATAGAAGTTAAGGGATATGTTGTTGAATTTTAAAACTTTATGTGATACATGAATAAATAGGCAAAATAAAATGTTAGATATATAAATACAAGAATGTTGGTGTTATGGATTTAAATTCTTATAAAAAACTAGCTGTTCATTTTTGAATGAAATTAGATTTGCTTTATTATTATTATTATTATTATTATTATTATTTTTACAGGATATCTACCCACTTTCACATCTGAAAGGCTGTTTGGCGATATGACTAATACTCGACTGATCAAGAAGAGACACCCACTCTAAAAACCTCTTGGCCTGCATTTGATTGGGCCCCACTAAAGAGACGCTGCCGCTCGAGAAAAATCGAGCACGGGTTATGATTCCCAACCTTTTTTTTTTTTTTTTTTGGACATTTAGGCCATTTAAGGCAAACTCACACACACAACGCATACACAAAGACTCGAACCTTGAACCTCTTAGTTGGAAGCCTAAGCTCTCAACCAATAGGCCAAGGAGAGTTGTGTATGATTCCCAACCTTACTCACCCACTAACCAAACTAAGCAACGTGGGTGTTTGATCCAAATAAAAAAAAAAAAAAAAAAAAGCTCATCTTCCTTCCGACCACACGTGTCAACTTCTAACCAATTCTCTCCACGTAATCTTGCTCATCGGCCACATGTCCTCCGATCGCGCTACAAACCCTTTCCCTCCTCTCTCTCTCTCTCTCTCTCTCTCTCTCCTCTCTTTCTGCAACTCCTTCCCCTCTTCGATTCTGCTCCTCAATCAGTAAAAACCCTGATTCGGACAAACCCTAATTGAAGATCAAATTGATGTCGGGCGGAATCGGGCCGACTACGAAGGACATCGCCCTCCCTTCCGAGGGCGATGACGATACTGTCGCCGTCCCCAAACATACTTCGCACCACCACTTCCTATCTTTACGGCAGCTCAACGCACTCGCGGTCGCCATCGTCCTCGCCGCCTCTGGCATGGTTGCCGCCGATGACATCGTCATTGCACTTCTCTCCTTGCCCTACATGATCTTCCTCTCCCGCTTTGCCTTTCCCCCTCTCCGCCCCTCTCAATCCGTCGAACCCCCTGTCTTTGGGCCTGGTAATCGCCTCCTAGCTGTCTATGTCATCATCGGCGCTCTCCTCGGTCTTCTCCTTCCGATCGCCTACATCCTTGGCGGCATAATAGAGGGAGACAAAGAAGGGATCAAGGCCGCCGCACCGCACGTATTTCTGCTAGCGAGCCAGGTTTTCATGGAAGGTGTGACATTCTCTTACCAGTTCTCGCTGCCGATCCGGGCATTTGTGCCGGTTTCCTACAACGCGATGAGGATGTTTGCTCTCATAGATTGGGTGACTTGTGAGATGATGAAGGAAGCAGCGGCCAGCGGGGAACAGTGGTCGGCGCTGAGATTGCTCGCCGGTAGGAGCTTGGCGCTGGCTAATCTGGCATTCTGGGCGTTTAATCTGTTTGGGTTTCTTTTACCAGTTTATCTGCCCAGGGCTCTCAAAAGGCACTATTGCGACAAGGAGAAGTGAGGTATGAGTTCTTTTTTTAGTATATGATGAAACCAGAGGATTTGATTCTCTCATCGTTGGTTGCTTTTCTGATGAATTTTGCTGCTTTTCGTATGTAATAAGTTAGGATTTTCTGATATAAGAGAGTTGCTTTGAACAAATAATTACATTATTTTGATTTGAAGGCCAGTGAAGGCTGAGATGGAAAACATTTTGATTGATGAAAGAAGAAATCATGTCTCCTCAGTATTTACTCATGTACAACATGATTAGTGGTTGAGAGATGCTTGTCATTCATGTATTTGTTAACTTGCCAATAACACTTACTACAGTAAATTATGTCATTATGGTGAGACTTTCGGGCGGATAGACATATGCCAGAAAAGCGACGGCCTAACTGACGGAATATAAGCGGGTAACTTAATGGTGAAATTTTTTTCAAGTGTCCGTACCATATAATAGCTAGTAGGTTTCATCTTCATCAAATTGTCAAAATGCCTACCACAAAATGAAAGCTATCATACCTCATAACATTGAAAACTGGAATGTCAATATTATACATCCATTAGCAAATTATTTGAATTGTAATTTCTCTTACTTCCTTCTTGGCAGCATGCATCTTTTCTAGAAATGTGTATTCAATATGGACTTATGTCTGTCTATAGTGGGCTTTCAACTAACATCCTATAAGCAATCTATTTTCTTAAGAATGTAAGATAAGATAGTCTATAAGAAATCAAGGATATTTAGTTTATAAAATTTTAATTAAGAATCTTTAATATGTAAAGACATATATTTAGTGCAACTTTGACTCAAAGATCTCTTGAACTTGTAAATTTTATTTTTAGTTAATTTTAAACATTTGAAAATTTGTAAGTCTGAATTTTCTAGAAAAAATCGACAACATAACAACCTTAACCCATTGGAAAACTACGACAACCTCGACTCCAAGTAACGTATATGCATCACAATAAACCACACCACCAGCCTAGCTTAGGCTAGAGTTAATAGCTCTATCAAATCATCTAAAGTGTGTGTACCAACCTGTATAGTTTGGATAATTCCTAGGTTATTTATTATTTAATGTTATTTAAGATTTTATTTTTAATTTGTTTTAGATTAAAGAGGGTTTATTTCAATTTAAATTTTAGTAATTTATAATTTTAAATTTTTTTAAAGAATAGATTTTAAGTGTTTAATTGTTTATTTTAAGTTTTAAAGAACATAGTGCTCAACAACCCCCAAGTGCAAGGGGTCATTGATCAACAAATCCTATGCTCATATTTATAATGTATTTGATCTCTCATATGGGATGAAATCCAATGCATAGAGTCCTTTATTTTATTTAGGTTTTTTAATAATTTAAGTTTTAAAGAATTTTATCAATTGATTACTTCAAGATTTTGAAGCTTTCAATTGCAAGATTCTAGGCTCATAATTGTAATGCATTTGACTCCCCCTAAGAGATCAAATCAACTACATATAGTCCATTGATTTAATTATCTTCTTTATTTATGTTATTCAATTTTACCTTATTTATTTAATTCTAATAATATTTTAAATCTATAAATTTTATATCAAGCTTGACTTATTTAGTTAATTTATTTCTAAATTTTTTTCAAATGAATATTTTAAAAAAATTATATATATATATATATATATATATATATATATATATATATATATATATATATATATATATATATATATATATATATATATATATATATATATATATATATATATAATAGCAATTTAGATTTATGGGTCAATTTTTTACCCATATTTTCAAATTAGCTAATTACAGCTCTTAAAACTTTCAAATAGAGAGGAATACTTTTGGACATGTCACATACATATCCAAGATTAATCTCTCCTAATTTGAGATCAAGCTATATTTAATGAATAATACCATAAATACCCAATCAAGTATTTATGAAATTACTTTTAATATATTCGAAATTTAATGTTGAAGCCATAAAGCTTTTAAAGTACTCATCAAGAAAAATCCATAGATTATAAGATAACAGAATTTAGGGTTTAGGAAAATGTATCTATAGAGTGGTTTAATTTGAAACCCTAAAAAGACTATTTATTAAAAATTTCAACCAGAACATATAGTCAAATTCATTAATGATTAATACAATTGGATGATTCTTTGAAAAAAAACTATCTATGTTTGTTTACACTATATCATACATGATGATTAGTATCATACAATATGATTAGTATATTTAGCAAATTTTAAGGAAAAAACTCGCTGTTTGATTAGCATGCATGTACAATCTATATCATATAATACAAAATTTTCTTGGATTTGATTTTTGATATACTCCTTAATTTGTGGTTCTTAATTAGGAAATTATTTAGGTATTCAAAATGTATGATCTATATCATATAATAAGATTAGTTAAAATTTTGAATTTATTTATTTAAGAAAAAAAGTATATAAAATTTGAATATAACTTATTGCACTATTGGATCATTATCATATAATACAATTAGTACTACAATTATAATTTAAATTTTTTTGGTAATATTCAGAAACTTATTGTACTATTGCAGTATGATCAGTCAATACAATTTGCAATAGATTAGGTTATCTTAATTAATCAGTAACAGGCATTTTTATCTAATATTTAGTTATTATCTTGTGTGTGTGCTCTTTGTTGTTTTTCATAAATTATATACCTGGAACATACAAGAAAACTTAATAAATATAAAATATAAGTATTTTATTCTTGGCATTCTTCTTTATCCTTGATGGCTGCATATCCTTCATGAATACATTTAACTTAAGCTTAGGCTAATTAAGTGCACCCTAATCGCTTGTGATTACCATCGAGGTTGTATGTCTAATCTTGAATCATCCTTCATCTACTTTATATATGAAATGTTAGCATAACATGAAACTTTCTCACATAAACTCATCAACCAAAAATCAATACAATCATATATATGAAATGTTTAATAAGAACTTAACCTTTCTCTTTCTAAAGCTTACAATAAACCTCTAGATGTCAACTCTAAGTAATTTATTAAACTTATTTTTCTCCTCCTGTTCATATACCATAAGTCATAATAAAACAATTTGGAGGGGGGATAATATATCTTTGATGCATCCTCCTCGTCATGAGTAGAGAGAGAGAGAAGGTGAAACCTACTAACACCAATAGGGGAGAGGCTTCATCAAGGATAAACTCTCTAATCATGGAGGCTTTAAATGCCTCTATCTTCACTTGAACTTTCTACCTTAGAATCCTCTTCTTAATTCTAAAGTTGGTATTACTCCTCTATATCTTGGTAGGAAGCCAAATTGAAGAGGAAGAACCAACCTTAAAAGTATGGATAAATTAAACAAGTGCAGATGGAACAATTATAATTAGCTTCTTGAGTTTATTATCCATGTTAGGTCCTTAGGATGCATCACCCTAGAGAAAATTGAAGGCTTTGGGATAGGGCATGCAAGGCACCTTAATTATTCCCTTCTTCGTATCAAAAGAAGGAGACAACTACCTATACACCAAACAAATCTCCTATATAATTTTGAGAAGGATGTGATCTTGGAATTTCAATTTTGATTGATTTAAAGTTGCATAAATTTTTTAATGAAGCCAAAGGAAGAAATTAAGGAGCGCTGAATTTTAAGAAGATAAAGATCACTCAAAATTATCCTATATTTGGTTTTCATAATTTAAAATTTTGAATTTAGTATTTGAATGAACCGATTATTAAAATTTTGGAGCTTACATTTTTCGACAAAAGATTGAGAAAAGGCTTAAGAAATGAGGATGCATGGCATAACAATCAATAATATCAGTCTCAGATCCTAAAAATATGATTAGAACAATCACCAAGGTAGTCACTCAAACCTAAGTTTATCAAATTCAAGGGACTTATAACTTGAAACCCCACCAAAATGGACTTATAATCCCGCCACCTAATCACTTTTAAAACAATTATGTCAAAGTCCTTATCCAATATATGATAGGCTACACTTTTATTTTGGCACTGGGACTTAATGTCATCCATTTAAGCTAAGTATCCCAATCAAGAAGGTATGAAATGCTTTTTAGGGACTATAATCTTTTCCTAAAATTCATGTGCATGTTATTCATCAGTTAAAGTAGGGTTTCATGCTAATTTTTTTATTAAATACATCTTTATTGATAGAATAATAAGTCAAACTTTGATCATAAACAACTATCCATGAAGTGGAGTCTAACTCATTCATTTAATTATCCTATGGTTACTTTTAGTTGCTTATATTTTTTAGTACATAATATAATCCTTGGGAGCATGCCATAACAACAAGTCCAACACACTTCACACAAAAATATGAAAAACATTTCAACGTAAGCAACCATAAGATAAAGATTGGTGTGGCTTGATTCAATACTACACCCCAAAAAAGAAAAGAAAAATGATAAGTAGGCTTTGACATAACACAAATAGCTTAAATCTACAAATCAAATGGGTTTTAGTATGTGAGTCTTCAAGCCTTATCTTCTAAGTTTTTCTTGGTACCAAATAATCATCATAGAGCTCATTCTTATTTTTCCTTCCATTTTTGTATTCCCATGGACCCTATATAGTTTTATTATTATAAAAATTATATTTTAAAAAAATTGTATAATTGCCCCAATAAAAATAGTGATTATATTGTGATCATAATAAATTTTAGAACAAACAATGCATAATCATGTTGAAAAAGAAACTCTAGTTCTATAAGCTTTAAGGCTTCGTTGAGATGGCTTTCTTAAAGCAGCTTTCTAGTACAAAAATAAAAAATTTGTACTAGAAAGCTGGTTTAAGAATTAGTAAGAAAGTTGTCACAAACGAAACCTAAATCTTGTGCCTATCCACTATCTAGCGTACTAGTCTATGTGAGTGACACCTTAATATTAGTGAGATATTTCACTTTTAATTTTGGGAGGGATTTAACTCTTAGTGTATGGATGATTTGAATTCAAATTATTTGTGTTTTAAGACAATAAGAGATGTGAGCCTTAGTCAGAGGTGAGTTATGTAGTTCACTCTATCATGGTGATGAAGACCAAAGGTGCATTTAATGATTTTTTGTTAATTTAAGGATTTTAATGTCTGTGAAGGGGTGAATCTTTTTTATTGTGAAATTGAGAAGTTTTAATTGATTTATTAATCCAAATTCTCATGAAAATAAAATCCATTGTTTTTTAATCCAAATTCTCATGAAGGGATCATTGCCTTGGAAATTTCTTCAGTTTTATTATCCAATTATATTAATTTTTTAGTCAAAAAGTTACCCGAGTTTTTGGAAAATTAAGAAACCTAATCTCCAAACCTAAAGTAATATTCAATTAATTAATTAATTTTCTATAATTTTTTAAATTTATTAATTTTATTTTGTATGTTTCTAATTTTTTTAAAATTATTGAGAAAGTTTCATTTTTTAGGTTAATTAATTAAGCTACTAGTTTAAAAATTCTGTTTTTAAATTCAAATGGATTTTAATTTTTATAAAAAGTATTCAAGATATCATTGGTGACCCAAAGAACATCACATAAAATTTTGAAAGCTATTAAAGATTATTCAAATTTAATGAAATAATGGTGACAATTAATGATTAAACTTCATTGCCCAAATGAATTTCACAACTTATGAAATTAATTTCAAATGCTAAGAGTGATCCAAAGAACATCTCATAAGAATTTAGAGGCAACAATAAATTATTTAGCCTTCTAAGAATTTATTGAATAATGAAGGGTTCAAGATCTGAAAAATCTACAACACTTGTTTTTTTTTTTTTTTTAATCATTAGAAATGATTTTTCCCTACTTGTAATATTTCTTAAGATTCTATGTATCTTTATTTTAAATTTCTTTGAATTAATTTAATTTACTAATTAATTATTCAAGTTCTAGCTAGGCCAATTAAATTTTATTAATTACCCTATTGCATGGATATTCTGCATTTTACCAAATGATCCAAAAAAAAAAAAAAAAAAATAAATTAGGAAAAGAGGCTATGGGTAGCCTATGGAGCATCTTATAAGAACTTGGAGATAGGTGGAAGCCATTTGAAATTTCTATAACTATTTGAATTACATTGTTATGAAATTTATAATAACAATAATGTGTTTTCTTTTTCTTTCAGGCTTCCTAAGCCTATTTTCTTATGTTCTATGTGACACTATAATATTTGATTAAGGTTTGTATAATATTTGAACATGATTTGACCATGTTAAATATAATAGAGTATAATCCAATAGCTTTAATACATCACAATTAGAGCATAACATCATCGTATAAAATCATAATGATAAGCATTAAATTAAATCAAAGTAGTTACAATGTAATTATAATAACAAAGTGAGTACAATCATAATATGTATAACAAAACAGAAAAAAAATAGTAATCCAAGTGAATATATTCACAAGGTATATAACAAAACAAAGTTAGGATAGTCATAACAATATATCTACCATTTCCCCAAATTTGACAATATCTATATCACTATAAAGTGACCAAATTTATGATTAATGAGCATTGTTAGGACTCCATAAAATGTGCTCATAAAGATTATCTATATTCAAACCATTCTCATCATTCAAGAATATGTGTATTTTCAATTTGTAATAGTAAGTCTAGACCACCAAGTTGAAAATTAAAGAAGCAATCAAAATTATTAAAAACATTAACTAATGAAAACGCCTAATCAAAAGGTACAATTTTATATTTATCTTCAACACACATTCAAATGCTTAGTAGTATTAAATTCAATAATGATAAATGGTGTCCTTGCCTCTAATATTTAGCACAATGGCATTAATAACTTAAATTGCCTAACAATTTTTTGCATCACACCTTCAACTTTATCTCTCCATGAGTATGATTATTACAAACATCTAAATGCATTAAAATAATAAGTTTAAACCATGTTCATACGATGTCTGTACAATTTTCAATAATTGTTCAAACATTGATGTAATCATGCCAAACGTGGCTAGAGCTTATTTGAATTATTAGAACAAGGTTCCAACATTGATTGAATTATGTTCAAACCTTAATCAAAATATTTTTGAACAATAATTGAACCTTTTTCAATCATTGTTCAAAACATATTCAGAAATACGAACAAGATTTAAATAAACTTCAAGCAATGTTTGATCACGCCTGAATAAGTCTCAATCAAGTTTAAAAAAAAAATTCAATCAATGCAACAACAACATCAATCCTTTATCCCACTATGTGGGGTCGGCTATATGAATCCTTATTCTCCATTGTGCCTTGCTAAAAGTTAAATTTTCATTTAAATCTAATAAAGAAATATCATTTTTAATATTTTTAACCAAGTCTTTTTAGGTCTACCTCTACCCTTATTAACATAAGTCTAATCTAATACATCTACTTTCCTAATATGATCATCAAAAGGCTACCATTTCATGTGACCGAAATATTTAAGGAGAGTCTCTCTAATCTTATCTTCCACTGGAGCTACTCCAACCTTTCCACGTATATGCTCATTTCATATTCTGTCACTAAGAGTAAAAGCCACTCATCCACCTGAGCATCTTCATCTTTGTAACACTTAACTTAATATTATGCTTCTCTTTTAATGTCCAATATTCTACACCATAAAGCACTGCAGGTATAACAACCATCTTATAGAATTTTCCCTTAAGTTTGAGTGGCAATTTTCTATCACACAACAAGCCCAATGCATTTCTCCACTTCAACCATCCAACTTGAATTATACCAAGAATATCCCCATATTTTTCACCATCACTATGAACAATAGACCAATATATCTAAAACATTTACACTTATTAATAAATTGATCACCAAAAGTTACAATCCCCCCAATAGAACTACTATTACAAAAATTACAGCAAGTAGATAAAAAAAATGGTAGAGCAGCAAGTCTAATAAGTGTTAGCATAATCCTAAGTACTTCATCTATCTATTACGAAGGGTAGACCATATTAGGAAGAATATAACTTTATATCATATATAAAGGATTTGTGCCACGTGTATTCAAAAACACTGATGGTGTTGGCAACTCCAAAAAAACATCTAGTGCACTTTAGAATTCATGTTTACTTTCAACTCCCTCTCTAGTCTTATCAACAAGAAGAATATCATCAGCAAAAAGCATGCACGAAGCTACAACCCGTTGCAAATGTCTAATGAGAACATCAAAGACTAAAGAAAAAAAGATATGGGCTTAAGGCTAATCCTTGATGTAATCTAACTAATGTTGGAAAATACTTGGTCAAAGAACCTTGTGTCAGGATAGAAGTAACAGTTTTTGCATACATATCCTTAAGGACTTTAATATAAGCATTATTAACCATTTCTTTTCTAGAACTCTCCTTAGCACTTCTCTTAAAACTTCATCATAAGATTTTTTCTAAATCAATAAATATCATATGTATGATCCTCCTTATTCTCTCTATACTTCTCCATCAAACCTCTCAATAAATGTATTGCTTCCAAAGTAGACCTACCCCGCATGAATCCAAATTGATTTTGAGAAATGTAAGTATCACGCTACATCCTATGTTCCATAACTCTATCCCATAGTTTTAAATTATGACACATTAACTTAATTCATATATAATTTGAACGATCTTGTGCAAAACTTATATTCTTAAAAATAGGAATCAACATACTCATTCTACACTCATCTAACATCATTTTAGTCTTCAAAATAATATTAAAAATTTTAGTAAGCCAAGAAGTTCCTTTTTCTCCTAAGCATTTCCACACCTCTATTAGGATATGATCATGTCCAATAGTTTTTCCACACTTCAGGTTCTTTAAAGCCTCTGTAATTTTAATTTTACTAATATGCCGATAAAAATAAAACAACCTTATTTTTTATTTAGAGTACTAAGGTCACTAAAGTCAATCATGTTCTCACAATATTCATTGAAAAGCTTAGCAAAATATCTCATCCACATTTGTTGAATATCATCTTCTAAAAAAAGTACATTTCGATCTTCATCCTTAATATACTTCACTTGAACTAAATTTTTACTACTCCTATCTCTTTGTTTGACTAACTATATATATATATATATATATATATATATATATATATATATATATATATATATATATATATATATATATATATATATATATATATATATATATATATATATATATATTACCTTCTTTAGAATCTAATATATTATATAATTCATTAAAAGCTAAAATATTTGCATCCCAGATTGCTTTCTTAGACACCTTAAGAGCCCTTTATATCTTTCCCAATTTTTTGAGTTTTTAGATCTAAATTAGTTATTATAATAAAGCTTCTTATTTTTTATCTCTTCTTGCACATTTTGATTCCACCACAAACTATTTTTCTTATTAGGAGTTTCTCCTTTTGAAACTCCAAGCACATCCTTTTATAATATTCTTGCTATAACTAGCTACTTTTCCAACATAACATTTGCTACCTCATGCATAGAAAAATTTTAAGATCTTGAATCATACTCTCAAAAATATTTTTATTATTATTCTTTAAATGGTCCCATATTTAGAATAATACTTTACTATATTTTTCATGTTTAGTCCCCTCATCTTAAAGTCCAAAACTAATAAGCGATGTTGGGTATATAAACTTTCCTTTGGAATAAATTTATAATCTTTGCATTCTAACAATCTATTTTTCTTATAAGAAAAAAAAATATATGAGTTTTACTATATCCATTCTTATAAGTAATGAGATGCTCATCTCTTTTTTTTTTTTAAATAAGATATTAGCAATTACAAAATCATAATCTTGAGTAAAATCTTATATAATCTTACCACCTTCATTAATCACACCAAACTCATAGCTACCATGAATGCTTTTAAAATCCTCTACCTCTCTACCAACATGTGCATTTAAATATCCTGAAATAAAAACTTTTTTCTTAAAGGGTATTGTTTGAATTAATTCTTCTAAGTCATTCAAAAATTTTAATTTTAAACACATATCCTAACCTACTTGAGTGTCATAAATACTTATAATATTAATAATCTTAGCATTAATAATAATCTTCAAAGCTACAATTAAGTCTCAAATTCTATCAATTTTTATGTCACTATTCTTCAAACTCTTATTTATAGTCACACCTACACCATTTTTAATACGACTTCTACCATAATACTGAAGTTTAAATCCTAAACAACCAATCTCCTTAGCCTACTCTCCAACCCATTTAGTTTCCTAAATGCACAAAATATTTATCTTCCTAAAAAACATAATATCAATTAATTCCATCAATTTGACTGTAAGAGAAGCTAGATTCCAAGGTTCTATTCGAATTCTTATTTCATGAACTAGCTTTTTTTCCCACATCCGTCTGTGATATGGGAACCCTTGCCTATTTAATACTCCACATGGGTGCCTATGCAGTGGCCCTTACACACTTCTCAAATATTCAAGCCATATAGTGCATCTCTTCCTAGGAATGTCCTAACATTAACATAATATATTAAATGATTCATATAATGATTATTCGACAATTTTTCTGTTAACTGATGACTACCTAACGTAACCCTCCATTTTTCTCATCTAAGACATGGGCCCTGATAATGGAAGTGCTTTAAACCATCCACTAAAAGAGCTTTTTCAATAAAAAAACTATTTAACTTGCTAATTGTACTTGAGCTCATCACTTTCCTGTTGGTGTTATCACCCAACGTTACCTTGCCTTCTGCCCTATCCTCCAGCGTATGAATTGCTTGAAATATCCTATCATATCTCTTGAATACCCACTGTCCAGGTACCATATGCTCTCACTAAGCCTTTTGTGAGAGCATCCCTACCAAATTAATAAGTGGTTTGAATTTGAAACCCAAGTGAGTTTAGGTTCCACCTTATGCTTTAATGAATGTGTGAAATACATGTTATATTATGATGCAAATAATTTAGGCTTCCACATAAAATGTGATTTATGGTGTACATACCATGCCACAAGAATTGCACCTAATGCCTAGGAATGAGTTCACTAACCTATGTGAGCGGTTGTGCCTCTTCCTAAGTATGTATGATGTATGTTGTGTCTTTGGCTATGGATTTTTTCTTGTGTAGGTTAAGGTTTTTATGCTAACACAAGCAGTGGCGTATTATTTAGAATTGCATTCACTTTCTTTATTAAATATTCATTTGTAGTCCTATAAATTTTAATTTTATATATTAATGCATGCTCACTAAAGTCCATTTCCTGTACAACTGTCTCTAGTTCAGTGGATGCTTTTCTAGCTCAAGAAGCTCAGATTTCAAGGATTCATGTAACTTGTTTAATTCAATATGCTTCCTATTTAATTCATCAAGTTCATCTAGTAGAGAAGCATGACCCTTATATAAAGTAAAATTTATCAAGTAGAGAAGCATGTTCTTTATGTAGTAGAGAAGCATGCTCCTTATCAAATATGAGGCACTATACTTTAGAGTCATGGTCTTCTCCTTTTATTTGTCACATTCATCCTGTAATCGTTGACTCATATTTTTCTCATAAGCAATAAGTGAGCCCCGTAATATGCTAATAGAGTAAACATCTATATTTTTTATTCAGTAATACTGGTGACTTTAGCATCATATCTAATAAGCAGATAATGAAGTATTTTATCAACCTTTTCTAATTTTGATAATTATCTTTCTAGAACATGCAAGGATGCACTATTTTTGTCAACCAACTATACATGTCAGAAATTGATTTAGTAGATTTCATACAAAAGCATATTCATGCAGTAAAAGGTTTAAATTGGATTTTTTGACTTTATTGGTTCCTTCATAGGCAACAAACAATCTATCCCAAATATCCTTCCTAGTTGTGCAAGTAGAGACTCTCATTTAATCCTCAAATTTAAGTGGAGAAAAGAAATAATTCAAGCATTTGGTATCAATTTATTCTAAGTATTATTCTTTTACACTCCATTTAGCAAAAGGAATAATAATTTCAACTCCATTAACTATTTGTGATGGTACATAATAACCAGATTGAATCAAGTGCCATATTTGAAATCAATAGATTGTAAAAACTTGACATTCTTACTTTCCAAAAAATCATATGAAACATTATTGAAAAATGGTGGACAAGTTATTGATAATCCTCCATGATATTCCTATTTCCAAAATGTTCAATTGATCTTTTCTCAAGGAATTTTAAATCGCTAATTTAGAGATATGCTCTGATAACAAATGAAAGTTCAAATGATGTTGTTAGACCTTGTGAACTGCCCAATGGCATACCAAGAGTGGGGTGAATAGATTTTTTAAAATTTTCTTTCTCAAAACATTTTGTTCTTAAGAAAGATGTTAACCAAATACACACGTGGAAGAAAATATCAAAAAACAAAGTGAAAGTTATAATTTTGATTTTATAGAAAAAGAAATAGAAAAATATTTTTATTCTTTTTTCATTTTCATATTTTTGTTTTTATTTTTTCTTGCTCACAAAAATCAGTCCATACCATTCACAATATTTTTATCCCAAATTTTACAAGAAAATAGTATGCATAAATTAAAAATGCTAAAAGTAAAAGTGCTAAAGAAAAAAAAAGCACACGAAAATTTATAGTTGTTCGATCAACATTGACCTACATCCACTCCTCAATGTCCTCTATAGGAATTGTACTAAACATTTTAGTGACTCTCATTTTGCTACCATAATAAGGCAGAGAAGCCCTTATAAAATCCAATCCACCCTTTCATGGTATGATTGAAAAATTGAATAATTTTCACCCACCTGATGAAACAGAAAACTTGGAATCCTTTTCACCCTCTTGGTGAGGTAGAGAACCTTAAATCACTTCCACCAATCCAATGTAGTGAAGTAGCTAGATCCTTTGACACCATGATCTTTTTCATGGAGATTCCATAAAGTAAAATAATGACTCTAGGAGGGAGATGGTGAATATTCATGGACCAACCATGTGTATACCCCTCTGACACACTCCCTTGATAAATAATGCTCTTCTCTCTCAAAAGCACTCCTTTCTCTCCAAAGATCAAAGTTCCCTCTTCAACCCCTCTCTTACAAATAAGTTCTCAATAGAATTTTGGAAAATGACTCTCTTAGATAAATTAAGAGGTATTTAAATAAAAAATATTGAAAAAAAGTGAATTCATAATGGGATTCTTCTCTATGTTCCTTTCTTCATCCTTTTGCAAGCTTCTTGGATTTATCGGGTCCATATATCCAAATTAAAAAAACTTCTCACCGAATAGATGCTATCTTTTCTCTTTGGATTCTCAAAGTATCCTAACTTGGATCTCCAAATGGAAAGGAACTGTCCCCTAAGGGATGTTCCCTCCTCTTTGGACTCCAAATTGGATAACTAGTATCCCATCTCAAAATCAGTTCAACATTACAATTCAATTAAAATTAAATTATATTACATAAAATTGGAAGTCTAAACTCAAATATAACCTGCAAGGTTATCCTAGGCATTTAAATTAAAAATCATCAAAGTTTCCAAGTAGTTATATATGTTAAAATGATCAAATTAAATTCACAACCAAGCTTGGCTAGCTCTTTTAATTTTAAAGCGGGATTTAGCATGCCTAGCACATGTAGAAAAATTTTTTAATTAAAAGATTAATTTTTGCCCATTTAATTTTAGCCCTATACGAGCATGGCCACCTGTAAAAAATCATGTGAGCAACCAGATCTTTCCTAAGCTATGGAAAATTTAATTCCTATTAAATTAAATTACACAGTGCTTTAAAATTACAATAAATATTCTCATCAAATAATACTAGCAACCAACATGCAATGAAAATATAAAAAACCTAGCAAACATAAGAAGCAGAATAGTAAACATCTGACTAACCTAATGCTAGAATTGGTTGTCCTAGAAAACTATCTAAGATGTTTGAAGTAGGCTGTGTGGCTTAGATATGTTTTATATATGGTAATTAGTTAAAGTTGTCTAGAATTTTTATTTATTGAAGGCTTAAGAGATTTAAGTTCAAGTTTAAGTATTAATGTCTTAATGTCAATTTTTAAATATATTTTTAAATGTTAATTTATTACTACCTTTATTTACATCAGGTTCGTGAAGTTTATTTCACCTTCCTTTGGGCTAAGTCAATAGCCTCGTAGGCCTAGCTTATCCACTAGTAATCTACTATCAATTAAGTGACATAATTGATTAAGGTTTAAGGTTTAATAATTTTTTTAATTAAACTAATTGATTGATGGCATCAAAGGTTGGATTTAGTGTTTTATATAATTTTATGTTGACAATTGGATTATTTAGGATTTTTGGAATTATTTAATATATTAAATTAAGGGGGTCAAAATTTCACTTTTTGATTAAGATTGATTTCATGAGTTTTAATATTTTTCTATAATACTAGATCTTAAGATGAGTAATTAGAAACCAAGTTTATTGGAATTGAATTTTTTTAGATTAAGTTATGAATTTTTTAAGTTTGAGTTAAGATTTGAACAAGATCGAGTTGATGAAAATGTTGAATTTTTTACTTTGACTTAATTATGGAGGTTTGACATTTTTAATAAATTTTAGACCTTAAATGGAATTGAATGGATTTAAATTTTTTTAATTTAATTTTTTTTGAAATTACTTATAAATTTTCAAGTTTTAATGTTTAATTGAATTATTTAATTGACTTAACTAAATGGCTTTTAATGAATTGAATCAAAACTGATTCCAAACTTCTTGAAATTACCGCCAAAGATCTATAATGATCTAAGGGAGTGTTTACTAGTGTTTGAATTTTTTTTTTTTTTGAGATTTTTAATTAATTTGTTTACTAAATATTGATTTTTTTTTCAAAAATCAAATTAAGCTCTTAAGTTAGAGGTTCAATTCTAGTCAATTTGATATATTATTTATATTTTTTGGATTTAATTTTGATTTATTATAATTTTAAAATATTTTGGGTTCATTAAAGTGCTAAATTTTAACTTAGCTAATTTTTTGACCTAATTGGTTCCAAATTCAATGAAATTTGAACCTAAGGTATAAAATGTCACTAAGTTTAATTTTGTCAAGTTTTATTCCTATTGGGTGTGTGTATAATTTTCTAGGAATTTTCTAATTTTTGTAGACCTTGAGGATTGTTATTTTTTCTAGGTGTCACTAGTGTTCAATTTGGTTTGAATCTCTGGTCATCTAACCCTAGGATATATGCAAGCATACCATAGCAATTAAACAACCTAACTCCAACAATTTGGAGAGTTATGAATTTTCAAAGTTTTGGGTCTCAAATGGACCCATTTTTTTGTAAATTCACATCACATCAATACCTTGAGCATATGGACCTAAGAAAAATGAAGGGTATGCTTAAGATGAAAAAAAATATTTCACCAAAATTTTTCTCCAGTTTGACCACTAAATTGTGAGAAAATAGTTAAAAATAGATTTTAAACAAACTCAAATAACTCGCAATTTAGTTATCAAAATAACTTGAATTAATTTTAAAAAATATTAGGACTCAAGATCTTTCCAATGACCCCAAGAACACTCAATGTAGTTAAAAATATATTTTCTATGAATTTTTAAAGTTCTACCCAATAAAATTGATTTTTGAAATTATTTTAATAAAAAAAATGATGGCGATAATAATTGGGCCACCACCATCGCCATTTGACACATATCATGATAGGGAACTTTTATTTGGTCTGGGTGAACATACGTAGAGCTATGTTCGGCCGGCACTAAGATTGCAGGCACAAAATGAGAAATACCAAGCAAATACCGAGCAATACCAATAATAACGAGAAATACCATTATGTGAAGACAAAATACCTAGTAATTCCGAGCAATACTGAGTAATCCCAAAAAATACCGAGTTTTTACTAGAATAACTCGACATTTTTTGGGATTACTCTGTATTGCTCGGTATTGCTCGGTATTACTCGGTATTGGTCTTCACAGAGCGGTATTCCTCGTTATTACCAACCAATACCTAGCAATACCGACCAAATACCGAGCAAAAAATGAGTAACAATCCTCTGACCGAACATAGAGCTACGTTCGGTCAAAGGACGTAATAAAAGTTCCATGATAGGTGTCATGCTCTTAGTTGCAACTTCAACATGTCGTCCGAAGAACTTGGCAGTCGGATCGATAACATGATATTAATGGCTCAGATTCAGTCACATCACCCACATAATGGATCTTGCTCAATCTAGTATTCTGCTCGTCGGACTGGTGGCACCGTACGAAGCCTTCTAAACCATCCTATCGCATAACACACGTGATCAGATGGTTTGGCTCAACCAAGCCTTTTAGTTCATTTTGAACTAAAAATTTAAATTTCCATAACTTTTAAAATACCTGTCCAAATTTGATGAAATTTCAAACATAAGCTCATGGTATCTTAATCTTTCAACTTCTAGAGTTTGGAAGCTCTATGCATTGTACATTGGGAGAAGTTTCAAATGAAAGTTTTAACTAAAAAAAGGAATAACTTACAGTCCAACCATCAGATTTTTTATTTATTGGGCATGTTGGAAAGTTAGAGATGTCCTCTTCAACTTCTTATAAGAATCCAAAATTTTGTTCTAGTTGGATTGAGAGATAACTTTAAAACTCCTTTCTCTCTCTTTATATATATATATATATATATATATATATATATATATATATATATATATATATATATATATATATACTTCTCTCTTCACTAATGGGGTTTTGGAGGCTAGGATTTGGTGGAGAAAGGCTTGGGTAGGCTTACAGGATGTCTAGAGAGGCTGAGGGAGAAACTTATAGGGTTGTAGGCTGCTGGAGGAGAGGTTTTGAGTGAATGAGCTTCAATCATCCCTCTTTGACAAACTCAAAACTCTTGAGACCTCTTGGATGGCTGAGATCATTTTGGAAGATTTTTAGATGCATGACACCTGGCCTAGAGTGGTTATGAGCCATGGAATTAAAGGACAAAAGGATAATGACATGTAAAGGGGGTTTAGCCCTCTTAAGACCATATGAGCTCAATTAAGGGTTATTTAAAGCTAAACTAGGGATTAAGAGATGTTTTAGAAGCCTCTAGATAGTGCTTAAGATGTCTGGGCTAGTTTAAAATGAAGTTAGTGAATTGAGTTAGGAATTTTGACCATAAAATGGCCTCTTAACCATTTGTTGATTTATTTGACCAATCAATTGGTCAAACTGGATGAGGTGTCACTTGAGAAGGGTTGATGTGCTAGTTGAGTTAATTTGAAAGTCATTTAAAGCTAAGAAGTTGGAGTTTGAATACATGCATATGAATGAAAAGAGGTTTGACCAAGTTACAAGGGGTTAACTTGGTCAAATCAACTATGATTTGACATATATTTAGTTAAAAAATTATCAATGGAGTAAATGAAATGGGTTTTAATCATGATGAAGCTTTAATGCACTTGATTGGGTGTAGACCATGGGATTGGCCAATTTTGATTTTAGTTGACCCTGTATATTAGTTTGACCAAGTCAAACATGTCAAACTTAAGTCATCAATGGTTTTGAAGTTTGGAACATGTAAGTCTTGAGGTTTGATGGAGTTTTAATGGGTTGAGTTGATTGAGTGCATTGAATTGAGCCATATGGGCAAACTTTAACCAATCATGGGCTCAATTGGCCAAGTCAACTATTGATCAGGCCAGGGTGACCTTTCAGCCCCAAATCAGTAGGAGTATGCTCAAAGGGATTTTATTGAGATTTGAGTGCATTTGAGGCTTGAACTAATATAGAAATTAAGGGGTTAATGGTTGACTTAGTCAACTAGGGTTGACATGGTTAATTAGGTCAAACTAGGGGTTAGGCTTGGGCTCAATAAGTTTGATTTGATAAATGGAGACCAATGAATATGGTTTCCTAGGCTGGAAGGGTCATTTCAATCAAATTGACCATTTGGACCATTAAGGGGCCACTTGGTTAACCAAGGTTGACTTGTTCAACCATGTTAGACCAACGCCTGAGTTTGGGTTCAATGCATTCCTAATAGTGTTTAGGATGCGTTAGAGAAGGTTTTAGAGTTTAATTTGATTGAAACATGTTAAGGTTTAAATAAAACCTCAATTTTACCCTTAAGGGGCATTTTGGTCATTTTGACCCCTAATAAACTAAGGGTCAAATTGGGTCCGCCTAAATATAATCTAATACTCAAGATTTCATAAAAAAAGGATGTGGACATGATCAAAGGTCTTGGTGAAGGTCTAAAGGTGAAATTCTACAAGGTAGATAGTCTAGTGACATAGGCTATAAATATTTAAAGGTTTTGCATCCTTTGGAATTAAATTCAGTTTCTAGAGTTAGAGGTGTCATATTAGCCTTGGAATATACATAATCAATATGCAATTGATAGATCATGAATTAGGGGTCATTTCATTGGATTTTGAAATGATTAAAAAATCACTAAAAAAAGGGTTTCAAGACAAAGGCATTTAGCCCTAGATTTTGGTCTGAATTTCTAGGTTTGAGTTGGTTTTTGGAATTAATTGATTGAATTTGAATTATAAAAAAATTATAATTAATTTAATAATTTTTTTTGATTGGATAAGATTGAAGATTGATTGAAGATTGATTGAGGGTTGATTGGAATCTAGATTGAAGGTTGATAGGATATTGATTGAGATTTGGATTGATTGTACTGATTAAAGTTTGGATTGATTGGAGCTTGAATTGATTGAAATCTAAGCTGATTAAGTTTTGGTTTGAAGTTTAGATTTAGGTCTGTATTAAAGTTTGGATTGGAGTTAGGATTAATGTATGGATTAAGATCTTGATTAAGGTCTGGATTGAGGTTTGAATAAAGGTCTAGGTTGAGGTTTAAATAGAGGTCTGGGTTGAGGTTTGAATAGAGGTCTGGATTTAAAATTAAATTGAAGTTTAGGTTTAATATTAAATTGAACTCTAGATTTTAAATTAAATTAAAGTTTGGATTTTAAATTGAATTGAAGCTCTGGATGATTGACAATTGGATGCTTATCAACCATCATATTAATGAGAAAAAATCTGGGTTGGACCTAATGACCTCATACAAAAATGAGGTCAATAAATTCTTGAATAGATCATATGATATGAGTTATGTATCATACAAGATTATTAGTTCAAAAAACTATCATTCATCTAGGATGATATCCAAGATGATGAAAAATAGTCTTAACCAATCATCTAGTACTATTAGTATCATACTGTGCTATTAGTTCAATAAATTATGGTTCATCTAATATGATCCCTGAAATGATCAAATATCATCTATATCGATCATCTAGTATGATCACGATCATACAGTATAAACATCTATTATTAATTAACCTTGATTTGATTGATTATCATAAGATTAGTTTAGGAAAGATTTTTAACATCATATAGTACAAACTAGTTTGTACAGTATGAATAGTTCAGAAGTTAAAAATACAAAGAAGCTTAAATTTGGTTGGTGACTAGAGCTCTGATTTAAACTAATCATCATGTACATTCAAGTTCATACAATATGATTAGTTTTAAAGTTTTAATCTCTTAATTAACCATTTTGATTTATTTTTTATCTATAGATCGTATAGTTCCATTGGGATTGTTCAGTATGAACTTTAAAAAATCTGAAATTAAAATTCTCACTCCCCTGTATGTGTGTGTGCATGATTACTAAGCTAACATTCACCATTTATAAAACATTTGACTCAAGAAAGATAAAAAGTAAATAAGCAAAAATATAGACTCTTAAATATATTCTACCCAGTCTTGAGTCTTAAATCTTCGTTGATGCCTAGTGTACGATGTATCTAAAATGTTAGTGTGCATAAGAAAAATATGCAGTAATGGTACTAGGAGAAATAAAGTAAATTCTTATAATGTTTATTATCATCAAAATCATAAGCTCAGGATCCCAAATTGTAACAAAACCACCATTGAACCCAAGTTAACTTAGATGGTCAGACATGCAATTCATTGAAAGTGGACCTTAGCTTGACCCAAAACCACTTCCAATAAACTCAAATGATTATTTAAAACATATTGGACCCAAGCCCTAGGTCTGTTCAATCCTAATTGACCAAGTCAGTCTTGGTTGAATAAGCTTTCCATATGGATCTCCCTCTTTAATTCACTAAACCTAAGTGAACCCAAGGCCTCCAAACCACTAAAAACTATCCATTGGGTGCCCATGGGTTTGCCCAAGCCTTCCCAACCCTTGGAATCACTTGGGCTAGCCATTTGGGCAGACCCAACAAACTTCAATCCTTATAAAATTAAACCAAGTAAATGCATGCAATAGGTGCTTAGGGACCCTAAGAATCTACCACAATAGGTCCAACCATGGACCAGCCTAGGTTAGCCATTTATGTTAATTCAAGTCTCTAAAATCAAGTTCCATTAGACTATTTTCAAACTAAAAGTAATAAAACCAAACCGAATTATCTTGCCCTGGGTCCTAGATATGTGGCCATCTCACCTCAGGCTATATGGCTTCCTGATGTGGCTAGAATTTTTAAGAAATAATCCAAGTTTATATTGTTTCAGCTCTAATAGCTTGCATAACTTACCATATGGGATCAAACCTTCTACATGAGCTAGTAAACTCATATTGAACTATCCCTAACTAAATTGGACACCTAGCCACCTATCCAAAAATTGGATTATATATAGTTTAAAACAACTTATAAATGTTATTCTTTCAATTAAGAAAGGGTTCCTTTAAACTATTCAAAAACACTCTCTAAAGCTGCTTTAGTAATCCCCAGAGCTCAAATCCCAATTCTATGTAAGTTGGATCAAGCTCTAGCAAGCTACTTCTAACCAAACACCCATCTCAACATCAAGTGCTCTTTAGTCCTTGGAGTATGAGGCTAATTTATTCTCTAGGTCCAATTGATCTCACCTAAAGCAAAACCCTCGAAAAAATCCTATGTGCACAAGTAATTTTAAAACCCTACCCCATTTTAGCCTAAGTGTGGTCAAGTGTGAAAGGAACTTCCAATCCTCGGTAATCAAGCTGGTGGATTGGAAGAATCTGTTAAGATGATGCTCTAGGATAAATTTGATCAAATTTTATTGAGGGGATTCCATGCATTAATCCAAAAATTCTCTTTGGTTGAATTTGAGAACGGGAGGTTGATGACAAATTCAAATCTATTCATCCAATATGAATTGAAAGAATGGCATTTGAATCAGGAAATGTGCTTCTCTCCCACTATTTTGATTCATGTTCATCCAACTATTTGATCTTTGATTAAATGATTGAGGGTATTATTGTGCTATCTAAGGGGCCCACCTTTATTTAAGTGGCCAATTAGATTGTACCATTTGTTAAAGCACACATATAATTAGCTACCTGATTGTGTAAATCTAGAATCCATGGAATATTAATTCATAGAAATTATTTAAGCTTAGAAAATTCATCTCCTCAGACATTTAACCATTTTGTATGTTCAACCCCCATATGGATTCAACATGAGGAGATCTAATAAGTTTATGAAATTGAGGCCTGATTTTAAATAGATTTAAAGTAATATATTTGAGAAATACTTCCTAATGTATTTCTTGAATTACTTTGCATAACAACTACATTTACTCTCAAACTCTTAGGGATGGTTCTTGGGGATGTTTTACACATCTTCAAAATTATTCATGGATGTTTGAATCCTAGACAAACCTAAATTGGAATTTCCAATACGTAAATCAAATTTTGAACTATATAAAAATTCTATAAATAGGAATCCATAGAGCATCTGTGCATGATCTTCAATGGATTGTTAAATATGTATTAAAGGGTTAGTTAGCCATTAATATTATTCTTATCTAAGGTCTAGATAACCCTATGTGAATTTTCTAAAGTATAGATGTATTTACTTTAGAAATTTACCATAAACCGTAGAAAGGGTTTAATGGTCTCATATTTGTATGCTTTGAACCTTATGTCATCATTGATTTATGGTTCAAATTTTGTTCTAATTACAGTTCATTTGGTTTATTAATTAGCAAACTATAAATTTCAATACATAAATGACCTAGGGAATGTAATGAATCATCAAAAATTAAATAAAAAATACAAACTAAATTGCATTTAACTTTTAATCAATAAATCAACCAATAAATAAATAACATCCCCATTAAAATTTTTTAAAATAAAAAAATTAAAGAAAATAATTAATTAATTAAATAAAAATATAAGTCCAAATGCTTTCAAATCTTTTGGAAACATAATATTATGTCATCATTAACCTATGTTGATGATTTCATGTTGACTGGAGTTGATTTAGTTCAAAAATGAAAAATCCATTAATTACCTTCATTGAATAAATCATTATTAAAAGTAGATTTTTAATAAATCATAACTAATAAATAAACTAACTAAAAGAAAAAACTCAATGGAATTAGAATCAAAATAAAACATAAAATTTAATAAAAAATCATAAACTTTTGAAATTTCAAATAAAAAAAAGTCAAACTACCCTTAGATAAATGAATAAAATAAAAATAAACCAATAAATAAAACTAATTAATAGAAATAATAAATAAATAAATGTAAATAAAATTTAAAATCACATCAGTAAATAAAAATAAATAAATAAACAAGAATAAATAAAATCTAAATTAAATAAACAAATATAAAGCAATTATAAATAAATACAAATTAATATAAAGAAATAAAAGAAATCAATTAAAAATTAAAATTAAATTTAAATTAAAATTAAATAAATCTAAATTAAAAGAAGAAAAATAAATCAGAAGAATTAATTAAAAATAAATTAAAATGTTCAAATAAAATTAAATAATCCAACTTAGATAATTAAAAGAAATTAATTAAAAATTTAAATAAAAATTTAAATTTTAAAATTAAATAAAATAAAAATAAGTTAATAATAAATAAAATTTAAATTATTAAATTAAATAACTATAATAATAAATCAAATTCAATCCAATCCAATTAAATAAATCAATTGATATGAACTTAATAAATAGGCCAAACTTAAATAAATAAATAATTAAATAAAAGATACCTTATGCATTTGCTTTATCCTTTAAAAGGGAATATAACTGCGTTAATTTGAAAGCATAGGACTTGTTAATTAATATCTTAAAGCACTTTAAAGTGATTAATTAACATGGTTCTTTAAAACATAAAGTAAATAAACCATGCACTAATTAAATGGAAGCTTTTAAGCATTTGCTTTATCCTTAGAGATGAAATTTCATCTGTAAGCTATTAGTGTAAACAAATGCATTCATCTATAAGCTGTTAGTGTAATTTTTTGTTACAATTTTAGTATCTATTTAACTATGAAAAACCTCTATTTATCTATGTTTTGCAGGAACTTCCTAAAGAAAGGCTACAAAATGGGGAAAATAATCCAAAGTGCAAAAAGTATTTTTAATTCATTATAAAAGCACTTCCTGATGACATCCCACACAACTCTTCAATGTATTTTTCTTTTAATTCAATCAATGGAAAATATTTGGTGTATTTTCAATTTCATGGCTGCCTAAATTCTTTGTTTCGGAGTTGTGATGCATGAGAAAGCATGATTTACTCAAGTAGACTCTAGTTCTTGCAATATTTAAATGTTGTTTTCAATTGTTAACATACTTCATTTAATTATCACATTGGTCGTGGTCTAATTTAAACATTATAATTATCATGGGATTTTAGAAAACTCTTTTTAAATCGAGTTGGTAGGATATACCTTACAATTCACATAGACAGTAGTAGGGAAATTCTAGGATAGTTCAGTTTCCTATGAGATCGATATTTTACTCTAAACTTTAATACTTAAATGGAACTTATACTTGCATTTAATTCAAACTTTGCTTCATTCTGAGCTTATCATGTCTTTTATGCATGTAAAAAAGATGTAGCAGTGTTAGTATTAAGTTTTTGGTGTTGTTGCTAGCAAATTTGATTATTATTCTATTATTTTCTCTATGTTATTCAAAGAATTGCATATTAATCTTACCATTTTTCTTATTATTTTTGTTTTGTTGATAAATTATTTCAAGTTTTGCTGAAATTTTTGAGTTGATTAAGTTAGTTTGTCTTTATTTTTGTTGCTCCATGCATTTGCATTGGTTGTTAGTGGTTGTGTATACATAGTAGAGTCAGTAATGGAAACTTGTTCTTTGACAAAGAGATCAACATAACCATTATGAAACTTATAAAACCAAAAAGAATTTAGCTTTTGAGATCGTCAAACCCAATCCAGAGAATGTTCAGCGTAAACCCCTTAGAGTGTACCCTAATATCATGGTAGAGGGTATCCATTAGAGTATCAATAGGCCAAACTTCCAAGCAAGTAACTTTGAGCTTAAACTCGTGATCATCCAAATGGTCCATAATTCATAGTTTGGGGGCTCCTATCTAGGATCCCAACCTTGATATAGCAAGCTTCCTAGAGATATGTGCAACATTTAAGTATAATGAAATCTCTGATGATGCCGTTAAACTTCGTTTATTTCCCTTTTCTCTATGGGATAAGGAAAAATTGCTGTTGAATTCCTTACCCCCTTGATCCATCACCAGTTGTAATGATCTCTCCCATAACTTCTTAGATAAGTATTTCCTTCCTTTAAAGACCCCCAATCCTAGGAATGGTATTACGACTTATACCAAATTTAATGGAGTGTAAATTTATGAAAGTTCATAAGAATTTAAAAAGTTTTATAGGAAGTTCCACCACCATGCCTTGCCTGATTGGTTGATTATTTTAACTTTTCATAATGGTTTGGTAGGATCCCTAAGAACTATTATAGATGTGGCCAATCGAGGGTCATTGATGTCCAAGCCCTTCAATGAAGCTTATGCTTTAATTAAGAAGATGGCCGCCAATCACTTTCAAAGGACTTCAGAGAGGGTGAATCCTAAAAAAGTTACTTGTGTCTGCGAGTTTAATGCTTTGTCCATTCTGATTGCCTAATTAGCAGTTATTTCTAAGAAGTTTTGCAATCTTGGTGTTAGTTCATCCTTAGGACCATCTATGCCTTTAGAAGAGACTATCTTTAATACATCTAGTGATCAAAATGCTTAAGGGGTAAAGACTTTAAATGTCATTAATTGATAAAATAACCCCTACTCAAACACTTTCAACCTTTGTTGGAGGAATCACCTAAATTTCTAAAGGAATAATAATAATAATAATAATAATAATAATAATAATAATAATAATAATAATAATAATAATAATAATATGGGAAACCCAATGAATTCCAATCAACCTAACCTTATAAGATCTTGGAACCACCCACAATAGTAATTTACAAATCCTAGGCCAAATTATCCCCCATATTTCAATTCTAATAACTAGTAAGGATATAAAGCCATATTTAGAGGATTTAGTATTGTAGATAGGGACTCAACTACAAAGTCATGCTACTACTATTTGGAATATAAAAAATTCATCGGGGTATCTAGTAAGTTCAATAAATAATAAACTCCGGGTTTGCCTACAACTACACAACTAAACCCTAAGTAAAAGGGTAAGGAGTAATGTAAAGCCATCCAACTAAGGAGTGAGAAGGAACTAAAAGAAACTAGTAGAGATAGAAATCAACCATAGGAGGAATTTATGATAGAATAATCTGTAGAGATTGACCAGCCTTAGGAGAAAAATGAGCCTATTAAGAAAATAAATAACCCCATTAGGAAGGTTAATGGGAGGCCACCACCACCTTTCCCCCAAATGCTAATCTAGTAGAATTTGGATAGGCAATTATCTTGGTTTCTAAAGGCATTCAAGAAATTGACCATCAATATCCACTTTGTAGAAGCCTTAGAACATAATCCTACATATGCCAAGTTTATGAAGGATATCTTCAATAAGAAGAGAATAATATGTGAATTTGATATTGTAGCCTTGACTGAGGAGTGTAGTGCAATTTTATAGAAGAAAATCCTTGAAAAATATAAAGGACCCTGGTAAAGCACGCTAGTAGCTTTACCATTCCTATGGCCATAAGAGACAAATTCTCCAGAAGGGCATTACGTGACTTGGGAGCTAGTATAAACTTAATGTCTTGGTCCATTTTTAGGACCTTAGACTTAAGAGAGGTCCATCCCACCATTTTTACTCTCTAGCTTGCTTATAGATCTTTCATTTATCCTAAGGGGGTAGTAGAGAATGTACTAGTTATGATTGATAAATTCATTTTTCTTATAGATTTCATTATTTTGGATATGGAGGACAATAGTAAGATACCCATACTTTTAGGAAGACTTCTTCTAACAACTGGTAGGGCTATGATTAATGTACATAAGGAAGAGCTTACTATGAGAGTCCATGACTAGAAGGTGACTATTAATGTTCTTAAGTCTATGAAATTCCTTAGATACAATAGTGAGGACTATCTTAGAGTTGACTTGTTTGAGTCTTTTATGAAGGTGTGTGTGGAGGATCGTTTGACTGATAATGCTTTGGAGTTATCTTGGAGAGATGATGAGATTACTAAGGGGGGTTGTTGAGTGTATCCATTTTATTAGTGAGACCGCTAAGTTATTTAGGGAGAAGTTTGAGATTTCAGATACTTCTTTTCTTGGTATATCTTTAAGATCATCTGTAGAGGAGGCACCTGACTTAGAGCTTAATTCCCTTCATTCCCATCTTAAGTATGCCTTATTAGGTGAGAAATCAACTTTTTATGTTATCATTTCTGTGGAGTTAGGAGAAGAATAGGAAGGAATGTTAATTAGGGTTTTTAGAGACTATAAGAAAGAATTTCACTAGATAATTACAAAATTTAAGTGAGTTATTCTATCCTTATTCATGCACAAGATCTTGATGGAATAAAATGTCTCTACCACAAGTGATCCCTAAAGGAGATTGAACTCTTCATTGAAAGAGGAAGGAAAGAAGGAGATCCTTAAGTGGCTAGATGCAAGAATTATATACCCAATCTTTGATAGTGTCTGGGTGAGTCCTATCCACTATATTCCTAAGAAATGAGGCCCAACAATAGTGTCCAATGAGCATAATGAGTTTATTCCTACTATAATAGTGATTGGGTGGATGATTTGCATTTACTATATTAAATAAATGCTAGATAGATTGGTATGACATTCATTTTATTATTTACCATATAAGTATTCAAGTTATCATCATATTCTTATAGCACCTGTGGACCATAACAAGACCACCTTTATCGGTCCCTATATGATATATTCTTTTAGGAGAGTGGCTTCCAGGCTTTGTATTTCCCCATTACTTTTAATATTTCATGATGCCTATTTTCTCATATTTGATTAAGCAGGGCATTATGATGTTTATGGATGACTTTTTGTGCTTGGCACCACATTTAATTCTTGCCTAGATCACGTGACTATTGTGTTGAAAAAAAAAATAAATGTGTTAAACTGAAAAAGTGTTAATTTATGGTAGCAGAGGGGATAGTGCTAGGAAATAAATATTTGAGATAGGAATTCAGGTGGATAGGGCTAAGGTGCATGTTATTTAAAATATGCCACCACCAACTTCTGCGAAAGGCGTTAAAAATTTTTGAGGGCATGCTAGATTTTATTGGAGATTCATTAGGGTCATTTCAACGATCACCAAACCATTTTGTCATTAGCTTGCTTTAAAAAGGGGTCCCATTTGAATTTAATGATGTGCATCATGATGCCTTTAAAATCATGAAACAACATTTAATCACTACATTTGAACTGAACATACATTTTTAGTTGATGTGTGATGGAAGTGATTGTATTGTTGGGGTTGTATTGGGTTAAAGGAAAGGCAAGAAATTTCATGCCATATTTTATGCTAGTAGAACTTTGAACACTACTCAATGTAATTTCACTATAATTGAAAAAAAAGCTACTAGTAATTATCTTTGCTTTTGATAAATTTAGATACTATTTTATTAGCATAAAGGTTTTGGTTTACACTGACCATTATATGATCAAATATCTTATTACGAAAAAGAACATCAAGCTTAGATTAGTGAGGTAGATTCTTTTGATTAAAGAGTTTGATGTGAAAATCCTTTATAGGAAAGGCACCAAGAAATAAGTGGATAATAATAATTCTAGGCTAGAGTTGGAAGTACTTGCATCTCATGAGTGTGACTTAAATGAATTCTTACCTAATGAGCATATGTTTAAAATACATTATAATGTCTAGCATTGGTATGCTGATATAGTAAATTACATTGTGCGTGGTGTGACCCCATTTGATTTATCACATACGCAAAGGCAAAAATTCTTGCATGATTCAAAATTCTTCTTTTGGGACGATGATCCATATACCTTTAGGAAATGCAATGATTAACTCATTAGGATGTGTTTCTCAGAGGAGGAATTAGAACCATCATTAGGGAGTGACATGACTCGCATTATGAAAGACATTTTAGAGAATTAAGAATTGCTTATAAGTTCCTTGAATTTGAATTTTGTTGGCCTACCCTACCCTATTTAAGAATGTTAATTCTTATATTAAGAAGTGTGATATGTGTCTATTTGTGCAATCTCATGGGAGCCAATATTTTGATAGATATAGATTATGTCTCAAATTAATTAAGGGATTTGATACCCCCAAAACTGAAGCTCAACTAGTGCTTAAATTCTTGAAGAAAAATAATTTTTTTATATAATTAGAATGCTTAGAGTTCCAATCAATGATGGGGAGTCATTCTATAATTGAAGGGTGGAGGCTTTAATCTCAAAATTTGGCATTTGATTTAGGGTCACTACTGCTTATCACCCCCAGATTAGTAGTCAAACTAAGATCAATAATAGGGAGATAAAAAGAATTAAAAAAAAAAAAACTATAAGTAAAAATAAAAGTATTGGGTATTAAAAATGGATGATATATTATAGGCTTATAGGATTGCTTTCAAAGACCCATTTGAGTATTTCCCTGTCAATTAATTTTTGGAAAAGCTTTTCACCTACCTTTCGAGTTAGAACATAAATTACATTTGGTGGCAAAAGAATTGAGCTACAATCGTAAGGAGGCTAAAGAAAAAAGATTGATGCAGATGAATGATTTGGAGGAGTTCAGAAGTGAAGCTTTTGAAAATGCTATGATATATAGAAAACAAATAAAAAAAATTATGATTGTAATCTTCTAAGGAAAGAATTTACCACTGGACAAGAAGTACTTTTGTTTAACTCAATATTGAAATTATTTCCAAAAAAACTTAAGTACAGATGGTTAAGACCATTCACCGTTGTTAGAGTATTTTCTTAAAGAGATGTAGAGATTAAGTAAAGCAAGACAACCCAAATCTTTAAGGTTAATGGACAAAGGTTGAAACCCTACTTAGGAAGGGACATAGACCATTTGAGGAGTATTATTAATTTGGTTCATCCTGAATGAGAAATTGGCATAGTTTTGATAATGACTATAAACTTAGCTTTACTTGGGAGAAACCCAATTTTAGTTTGTGGGTAATGTCATTAGATTTTGTTTGCACTATATTTTCTTAAAGGTCTGTGTGAAATTGGAGCTTATATGATTGGTGTGTGCTCATTGAGGTAGCTTTGGTTCATGAGTGAATTTTTTTTAGGAGTTAGAAAAAGTGTTCAAAACTCGATGTCTAACATTGAAGTGCCATATTCTCAAGTGTCTCAGTGCCACTATCCGTTGTAGCATTTGGGCTATTTAGTGCTACCACACCTATGCTCTCAAGAAATTTGGCATTCATTCAAAACAAAACATAGGGGAACCAAGCACCACAATACCTTCATTTTTTCAAAGCAGCACAGTGATATAACATTGTGTGTCCTAGCACCGAATCGCTTTTTATGGCACCTCATCGCAGAACATGAAGCAAAGTGGAGCTTATACTCTTATGAAATTGATCAAATTAATTCATCATCATAGCACCGATATTAGAACCATGGTTCTTAGTCAATGCAATTATTTTGTCAGTGGATCATTGAGGTGTTAGTCCTTTGCAGCACCATGGTGCTAACACATGTCAAGTACCACGGTGGTGGCTCAATGAAAATGCAAGCATTTTTAGTTCAACTCCTATGCAGTACCACTTGATAGTAGTGTCATAGTGTATGTATCGCCTTTGACTAGTTTATTAGTTTGTTTGGCCTAGTGTTGTAGTTTTCCAGCACTTAGTGCCATAGCCCTAAGCCCTTTATATAAGAAACTTTAGTAGTTTTCTTCCAGTTTTACATTGAATTCATGCATCCCTTCATTGCATTCTTTGTGCTTCATGTTTTCAACCCTCCAAATTCATAATGACACATAAAATTTCAATGATCAAGAAGTGCGCCTCCTACTTCTTTGACAAAAAGTGCTTAATAAACACAAAAGCTAAAGAAAGGCATATGCATACAACTATGAATATGGGATTTAGTAGTCCAGGGGGGACCTAGAATTTATAATTATGAATATGGGGTGAGCTAAATTTTTTTAGGAACCCATAGCTTATGTAGTGCTTTTTGTTAGTCAGTTCTTTGCTAATATAAAAAATATCAAAATAACAAATCTTTTGTAGGGGAAAGTGGATCCCTTAGGATGATGTTAATATTAATAGGGTTGTGTGACCCAAAATTTAAAATTTGATTATTACAACCTTTATCTATTCCCCTATAGAACCCATGAGTTTCTTATAGTTTAAATTTGACCATAGAGAGAGGCGGTGTGGAAAATTTGAGAGGGTAGGATTGTTAACTTTCCTGCATCCAATCTTACTAAGGTTTCTAAGGCTTGGTATTATATCATTTCTACCCAATTTATACCAAACACAAATATTAATAAGGTGACCAAGGAATGCACTTTTTTAATTATTCCATTCAGGTTGATCACTCAATTATTGTAGGGGAAATTTATACAATCCTCCCTCTTGTACATGATTAGAGGGTTACCATAGTAGGTTTTGGGCACCCTCTTTAATTTATTCTTTATGACAATTAGTAGGTATTTTGGGTGAGTATGGGGAAGAGTTACACTATCCCATTTTTGTTGTCACCCATTATAAAATAGAAAAGTTTAAGGATAACACCCAGGAAGAATCTAAATACATATTTGAATTAAAATTTTTCATATTTAAATCCCCAACCATTCAAACTATTCTCTTAACAAATCTATAATAGAACAGAACATAAAAATGAGATGAACTCATTAACAACAAAAGTCATCTTATTTAATTATTAATAAGCCTAACTCCTAAAGAATAATTGGAAACTTCATGATAAATTGAATAACCAAGTGATCTCTAAATCTCACATGCTTATAATCAAATAAAGCATTTTGACACTGTAAGACACCTACATATGGAAAGAGCAAGCTATGATCAAAGAAATTTATATGGAACATCCAATGGAGTGTTTATGACTTTCTCTTTATTTATGGGGCATGCTGCTCTCCAAAAACCTAGGAAGAGGCCCTCACTCTATACATGAGAGGGACAATCTCTGCTTGAGATTTAAGAGAACTATGAGGCTTTAAAAATCTTATAGCTCCAATAGAGCACTAATACCAAACCACCATATGACCTTTATCATTAAAACACTAACGAATCATTTTTGTTGGACCACTAATCAAACTCTATTATCAAAACAATCTATGACCATCATCTTTAGAACATCTCCTAACCTCAACAATGAGAAAACCACTCAATAGCTTCCATTAGACCATCACTTGATTGTCATCATTGAAACACTATTTGACCATCATGCATTCATAAACATAGGACCACCACTTGCCTACTATTATTAAACCTCCACCTGACCAACTTCATTGGAGCACTTCTTAATTAGCCATATTGAACCATAACTCAACCACCACCATTGGAATACTACCTGACTTTTATCGTTGGACCATCACCTAACTACCTACATCGGGCCACCACTCAACCAACATCATTGCATCACCATTGCTCGATCATGATCCTCTAAACACTATTGCCCTATAGTCCTCCAACCTTTGTTACCTGATCAATTTCCCTCCAACAACTATCACCTAAATATGATACTTCTAATCACCATCACTCGACTATGTTTTCCTCACTTTGGTAGCCCAACCATAATCCTTCCAACCTCCGTTGCTTGACAACGATCCTTCCAACACCATTGTCTAACTATGGTATATTGAAACACTGTCACACGACTATAATCCTTTTATCCACCATCACTTCATTATATTCTTTTTTTCCATATTTTTTTTACTGTATTCTAACCTTTATCATCGAACTATAGTAGTCCTATCACAGTCACCAAACTATAGTACTTTGTCCATAATATTATGACTATGATCCTTCCTACCATTGTTGCCCAACTATAGTCCTTTCGATAACTATTGTGTGACTTTGATCCATCTAAACAAGACTACCCATCTATGGTTCTTTGACATTCATCACTTAACTATGATCGTTTGACCATCATCCCCCCAATTATAGTCCTTTGAAAACCACCACCCAACTATGACCCTCCGACCAATATCGCCCATATGATCCTCTAAACATCATTGCTAATTATGGTCTTCCAACCTTCATCACCTAACCACGATTCTTCTGACCATCATTGCCTATCCACGATCCTTCTAATCATCATCATCTAACTATAATCCTTTCAACCATAGTTTCCTAATTATGGTCCTACGACCTCTGCCATTTGACCATAATCCTTCTAATCATTACCACCATGCTATGATCCTTCTTACCTTAATTATCATCACTCGACCGCAGTCTTTAGTCCAACCAACTTCAATTGACTATGATCCTCCTAGCAATATCTTATAGCTATAATCCCTTGATCATCATCGCTTAATTACGGTCCTTCCGACTATTATTACCCCACTATAATTCCAACCCTTGTTGTTCTCAAACTATTATCCTTTTGACCACCATCATCCAATTATGATTCTCAATCCTTCTTTATCCAACTACGGTCTTTTGAACACCTTCGCTTGGTCCTCCAATCTACAATCTTTTGTCCAATATAATCTTTCTACAACAATACCCTTTGACTTTATCATCTGTTTATCACCAAGAACATCAATGCACGCCATTGCCTCGCCATTTCCTATAAGGCCATTGCATGCCGTATACACAAACTATGATTCCCCACATTAAACAAATGATTTATGCTAGGTTGCATGGTCCTTGATCTCCACACTTGAAATGTAAACATAAAAAAAGAAAAAGAAAAAGAACTTTTAAAGACAACTTGATGGCACATGGCAATTCTAACTTCCATATCATAATTAATTTTGTAAAGTTTGTATCAACACATTCACCAATTATGGCAAAGAACATCCCACATGATTCAATAAAGCTATGCCTTTTCCCTCTGCTAAAGGACTAGAAGGATATTAATTCCTTTAGTTAGAGAGTAGAATGAAAGGGCTTCCGATTCTTTAGAAGAATTGACTGATTTCTCCCTTCTTCATGGATCTGGGGGAAAAGGAACCATCTACCAATTGGGAAGCTAAACGTCAAGGTTGTGCACATCGACAAGTAGAAAGGATCACCATCTTTACAGTACTTCACTTTTAGGTAAAGGCTATTTTCATAATATAGCATATGAATCCTTAGAAGAACAAGTAAATAAGAGAGTATATATATTAATGAATGAGATCTGTTTACCAGAGAGTGAAGATGCGAGCCTCCTTTGCACTGCCTTCCTCATATAAGCTATCGGGTTGACCTAGAAGGCCAAATTCTATGGTAGAGAAGGCTTTCATTTTAATTTTGCCATGAGTGGTATCAAGGGGTTCTGGAGTTTGTTACTAGTCTTAGACCAAGTAACCTCCCATCATTCTTCTATCTTGTAAGGTTCGAATGAAATGATTGGTTTATTATTGATAACACTAACAAACCCGTGTCTATACTGAAGCTAATGGGATAGTAGTCATGAGTTAAATCTACTTAGGTACATAGTAGATCGCTCTCACTCGGGATAATGAATTGACTCGGCTGGAGGGAGAAATCCAATGATAGGGGCCCCGGGGCGGTGAGCAAGTGACACACTTATTCTCTGTTGGTGTTTCAATTGTTCTAATTAGTTAATCGGTTTGAAAGAAGGGAAAGTGAGTAGATTTCATTTTTTTTCTCCAGGCTGAAAGCTAGGTTGGCGAGCCCCATGAATGTTCTTTGTTGAAAGGGAGGCCGAAGGAAGACATCATCTAAAGGGAGACTAACTCTTTCTAAGAAATTCAAGACTATATTAGAAAGAATTACTATGATGGAATTTTTGGATGAATCTAACCTATTATGTCAATTAGTATTAAATTATTTCTTATAAAAATAGGCACTAGTTTTGAAAAAAAAAAGAATCATTTTGACAATCCTTTGATCCTCTTTCTTCAATTTCTTCTAATTTTCTAAAGTGAGTGAAGTGAGTCGAGGGGAAGGATCTAAAAAGCAATGTCAATTGGCTCCCGCTGACCAAAAGGTTTGGCCCATGAAAAATAAAAGAAGAATTTGCATCATCTGCCTTCCTACTACGCCCTAATTTGAATGATGCCAATTTTTTTACCCATAAAAAGTTTTTTCCCATTCCAAGATGGAAGAAAAAGAACTTAATTAGCTCAACAGTCTGAAACGAGTCATATTGCCTATACCAGAAAGAGTCCCAATGCTAGCTACATTTAACTCGTGAGAGACAACAGGAATTCTCTTTGCTATCAGTTTCCTTGCCCGGTGCTTGTCTAATTGCCCAACTCAGAAGTGCTTTTTCTTATTCTACTAGACATAATTTTATTAATCGAATTGAGTCTGATCTATGAATAACAGGCTCGTTATTGAGTTCTAGTTCTTTATCCTCCCCCGATAGATCTAACACATAACAAACATTGGTAGAATTATAAAAATTTGGCTCAACCAAAATTTTTCCCTTTTGATAGATTTTTCATGTAAAAAATTATGACATCTCTCGCCATCCCTTTACTATTTATGTATGCGTTGTATCTTCATAAAAATGAAAGGATAATAAATTCTAACTCTACTACATCAAGTGTTCTAACATGTAAAATTGCCTATCGCATTTAGTGAAATTAGAAATTTAATTGAGATATAGCAAATGAATTTATTCAAAAATTAGAAATTAAAAATTTTATAAAGTAAATAAATATAATAAAATTTGCAGTTCTTTTTTCCTTCAATTCAAACAAACTCAGATAACCCTCCTACAAATACAAACTTTTGGACGATATTGCAAATTATTGAACCGCAACTATAAATTTGAAATCGAACTGCAACTATAAATTTGAATTGACATGCCCTTGCCCCGCCGATTTGTATGCCCTCCACTTTCCGCCCTTTCTTTCACTCTGATAGCAGCTACTGCGTTTGCTGGAATAAAATTCGCTCCAGATATCGTAAGGATTGCAAATGAAATAAAGCATCGGTTAGATCTCCATTGGAATCGAGATCTAAGCGCCTTCTAACCGATCAAATGAAGCTTAATATTAACAAGGTCACCGATCTGAGTTCCATCTCAGTGCTTCCGCCTCACTCCAGGTTCAGATCGTAATCCTTATGTCAGTACTTTGCTAATCTCTTTCGATGTACTTGTTTTCTCCTTCTCGGCGCAGTAATTGATCGATTTTGCTCAGGAGACTGAACACGATGAACTCAGGAGTGGATGCATACGGGTTGGGGAGAAATCAAGCGTCGCAGCTCCGATCTCAATCTCAGCAGTCATTTTCTCAGGGGCTTTCTCAGTCTCAGATCTCTCAGAGCTCCTTCGAGAACTTCGGGAGCGATCAGGTGATGCACGATCTTTGAATCAATTGAAAAAGACTAACAACATTTATATAAAAAGATAGAAAAAGACACTAGAGTGAATGTTTTCATGCTTTTCAGTCCCCATTCTCTTGCTTCCCTTTTACTTTCACCGCTATTATCTCCTCGGTAAAAACGGGACTGCATATCAATGCAAGAAGAAACCACAAATACATGATAGGTTTGATAATCTAAATACATGTGCCAATTTCTTCACTGATGCTAAGTTGAAAAGTAGTAAATTATGATTGCTTTCACTATGACATTTCGTGATTGCATAGATCGAAGTTACTCTTTGGTGTGTGAATATATGTTGGGGACAAGCGTATTAGTACAAAAAAGAAGTAACTATTAGTGAAATCTTCTTGGAAAGTTGAAGTAATTTTTTAGATGTAATTTTTCTTTTCTTGTTAAGCTCAAAAGACCATGCCTGATGAATAAAGGGCTTCTTTATTATTAATAAGTGATTAAAAATCACCTTAATTGGGCACAAATTTCTATGCATAGTTGAACTGAAAAATTTCAAAATCAAATTAAGGATCATACGAACTCCAATGTCAGCAAACTAATAGTCCAACTAATAGGCTCGATTAGGCGTGTGAAGATGCTCCAAAAGTGACTTGATTCGTGCACAAAGAGCCCATATCAAGAGCTTAAAGCATAGATGGAAATTATAGTATATTAATTAGGGGAACAAGTTATCTCCAAATTTGGAATGCTTATAGTTTAATCGAGCGTTCAACAGGATGAAGCCAACAAGCTTAAGATTGATTCATTGCAAAATCATTACAACAAAAACAACATCAAGACTTTATCCCACTACACGGGGTCGACTTGATGAATTCTTTTACTCCATTTTGTCCTGTTAAGAGTCAATTTTTCATTTAAATCTAAAAAAAAGGTCATTTCTAATATTTTTGAACCAGATTTTTTTTTTTGATCTGCCTCTAACTTTCTTAATATAAGTCAAATCTAATAAATCTACTCTCCTAATCGGGTCATCAGAAGGCCACCATTTTATGTGACCAAACCATCTAAGTCAACTCTATCTAATCTTATATGCCATTTGTGTACTTCAACCTTTCACATATATGCTCGTTTCATATCCTATCTCTAAGAGTTAAGCCACTCATCCACCTGAGCATCCTCAACTATGCAACACTTAACTTAATATTATGCTTCACTTTTAATGGCCAATATTCTGCGCCATAAAGCATTGTAGGTCACCACCATCTTATAGAATTTCCATTATGTTTGAGGGGTACTTTTCTATCGCATAACAAGCCTAATGCATTCCTCTATGCTTCACCAACATTCTACGCCATAAAGCATTGTAGGTCATCACCATCTTATAGAATTTCCCTTAAGTTTGATCGAGGGGTACTTTCCTATCGCACAACAAGTTTAATGCATTCCTCTTCTTCAACCATCCAACTTAAATTCTACTAATAATATTCCCATTTATTTCACCATCGCTTTGAACAATAGACCCAAGATATCTAAAACGTATAATCTTATTAATGACTTTATTGTGTAAAGTCACAATCTCCACTAGATCTATTACTTCAAAAATTACACTCCATGTATTCGATTTTAAATCTATTCAAATGAAAACCTTTAGACTCTATGGTTAACCTCCATAATTCAAGTTTACCTTCAACTCTCTCTAGTCTTATCAACAAGAAGAATATCATCAGCAAAAACCATATACCAGGGTATATCCTCTTGCAAATGTCTAGTAAGAATATCCATGACTAAGAAAAAATATATGAGCTTAAGACTGATCATTGATGTAATCAACTGAAATAGGAAAATACTTAGTCAAACCACCTTGTGCTTGAACACAAGTAACAATTCCTATATACTTATCCTTAATGACTTGACTATAAGCATTATTAACCATTTTCTTTTCTAGAACTCTTCATTGCACTTCTCTTGGAACTTTATCATATTCTTTCCCTAAATCAATAAATATCATATGTATATCCTCCTTATTCTCTCTATACTTCTCCATCAAACCTCTTAATAAATGTATAACTTCCATAGTATACCTACTCGGCATGAATCCAAATTAATTTTGTGAAACATTAGTATCACGTTGTAACCAATGCTCCATAACTCTCTCTCATAGTTTTAAAATTTGACATATTAACTTAATTCCTCTACAATTCGTGCAATCTTATTCATAACCTTTATTATTAAAAATAGAAGTTAACACGCTCATTCTCTACTCATTTGACATCTTTTTTAGTCTTAAAAATAATACTAAAAATTTAGTAAGCAAAAAAATTACTTCATCTCCTAAGCATTTCCACACCTCTAGAAGAATATCATTAAGTTCAATAGTTTTTTTTACACTTTATTTTCATTAAAGCTTCTATAACTTCAATCTTACTAATACGCTAATAAAAACTGAAATCTCTGTTTTCATTTAGATGTTAAGATCACTAAAGTCAATTGTATTCTCACAATCTTCATTGAAAAGATTAGCAAAATATCTCATCCACCTTTGTTGAATATTCTATTTTAATAAAAGCACTTTTTGATCTGCATCCTTAATGCACTTCACTTGAACTAAATACGTACTATTGATATATCTTTGTTTGGCTAGCACACATATTTTTTTCGTCCTCCTTAGTATCTAATTTATTATATAAATCATTAAAAGCTAAAATCTTTACATTACATTTTGCTTTCTTATGCTCCTTATAGACCTCTTCATATTTTTTCTAATTTTTAGAATATTTACCTCTAAAATAATTTTTATTACAAAGCTTCTTATTTTTGGTCTTTTCTTGAATATTTTTATTCCACTATCAACTTCTTTTTACTATTAAGAGTTTTTTCTTTTGATACTGCAGGCACATTTTTTGCAATATTTTTAATATCACTAGCTATTTTTTCTCATATAACATTAGTTTCCTCATGTATAGATAAAATCTTAAGATCAAGAATCTCGTTCTCAAAAATATTTTTATTAGTGTTCTTTAAATGCCCTCATCTAATCCTAAAATAATGTTTTACTTTATTTTTATATTCTGCCAAAACGAATATGCAATGTTAAATACATAAACTTTTACTTGAAAAAACTTTATAGTCTTAGCAATCTAAACGATCTATATAAATTATAAGAAAAAAATCATTGAGTTTTATTATATTAATTCTTATAAGTGATAAGATGTTTATTTTATTTCTAAAATAATGTATTAACAATTACAAAATCATAAGCTAGAGTAAAATATAATATAATTTTATTACATTCATCAGTCGCTTTAAACCCATTGCCACCAAAAATAATTTTAAAATCATCGACCTCATCTAGCAACATGTTCATTTAAATCTCCTCTAATAAAAATTTTCTTCAAAAGATATCTTTTGTATTAATTCTTCTAAGTCATTTAAAAATTTTTATTTTGAACATATATTCAAACCTACTTTAGGAGCATAAGCACTTATAGTATTAATAATCTTAGTATCATCAACAATCTTTAAAAGTATAATTTGATCTCCAATTAAATTAATTTTTATAATATTATTCTTCAAACTCTTATCTATAATCACTTCTAACTATTTCTAGTACAACTTCTATTAGAATATCATAGTTTAAATCTTAAACTATCAATTTCCTTAGCCTTCTCTCCAACTCTTTTTGTTTCATGAATGTATAGAATATTTATCTTCCTATAAATCATAATATCTATTAATTTCATTAATTTGCTTGTAATATAAGAGAACTTATATTCCATGTTTTTATCTTAATTCTAGTTTATGGACTAGCTTTTTTGCCCACATCCATCCATCCATGATGTGGGAACCCTTACCTATTTAACACTACACCCGAACACCAATGTGGCGGCCCTTGCACACTTCTCGCTGTATTTAGGCCATACAACGTTTCATTTCCAGGAAACACTCTAACATTAACATAATGTATTAAATAATTCATATCATGTTTACTCGATAAGTTTTACGTTGGTTGTCAACTACCTAATGTAACTATCCACTTTTCTCATCATGGACTTAGAACCTAACAGCGGTAGTGTTTAAGAAAACACTTAAATGCTAATAGAATGATCTATGATTAAGGGAATCAATGACGGTCGTCTAATGGACTATTTTGAATTTTGACTATATTTATGGTGCATACCACTCTTAAAACTTACAAATAGGTTGTTACTCTCAAGTCTCAACATGAAGAGGATCGAGAGCTTGGACTTCTGCTTGAGATTCAATAGAGTTTAGAGGTTTTAAGGATCCCAAAGCACCACTTGAGCACCATTGTGGGGCAATCATCCAACAGTCATATTGATGGACCACCATCCAACTATCGCCATCTGACCACCACTTGAATGTCATTGGCAGACCACTACTTGACCTACATTATTGGAAAACCCACCTAACATCATCATCAAACAACATCTTGATGCTATTGACAAACCTCCGTCCGAATGCTGCAGTCGGACCATTGTCCAACCGTCACTGATGAGCCACTGCCCTACTGCTGCCATCTGACCACCACCTGAATGTTGCCGGCAAACCACTACCTGAATTACACAGTTGGAAAACCACCCAACATCGTCATCAGCATCTTGACGCTACTGAAAGACCTCCACCCGAATGTTGCCATCGGACCATCGCCCAATCGCACGACATAATCGTCAGGCAACCATCCGACCGCCACCATTGGAACAACACCTGACATCGTCATCAAGCCATCACTCTATCGTTGTCATCATAATATCACCGAATTGCCATTGTTGCATCACCAATAATTGACTAATGTTGCTTAACTATTATCCCCCGACCATTGTTACCCGACTACGGTTCCACAGCTACATTCACTTGACTATAGTTATCTGACCTCTGTTGCGTCTACAATCATACAACATTCGTCGCCCAATTATGATCCTTTATCAAATGATCTTCTAATAGTTGTCATCGAGCTATACCAACTGTCGCTGACTTTAGCACCTACCATCACTAACAATGTCAATGCAAGCCATCAGATGCAAGCAATCAGATGCAAACCATCAACATCAGCTTCGACTCACAAAATCACCGCTAGGATTTATGTTGGTCTTCTCACTTTCTGATTTCCTCTTCTCAAAGGTGTACGACCAAACAAACAAGCAAACAATCTCTTAAAGACAACTGTCATGCCACCGGATTCTTCTAAATTCAGCCACATAATATGCTCGATACAATGTATGTTTACTACATTGAGTGAATTCTTATCCTTGAAGAAGGACTTCATTTGTAACTAATGACAAATATTAGTGGACTTTACCTTGGTCAGACACTATGGTTTTTCTTTGTCCTGGGTTTTCAATGTAAAAATGCCTCTTAAAATTCTTGCACTGTTCTCTTATCTATGTGCATGTTGGATCTTTGTGTAAAGTTAAGATGTTAAACTATATATTTCTCAACTGCTACTGAGTGTTCCCAACATGCAACACTTATGTAGGCTATTTGTGCATTATATATTTATCTTATGGGTTCTATGTTTCATGCATTATAACAAATGACTAAATATGTAGTAGAGGGTACAAAAATGAGGTACTGACTTGAACATGTTTAGCGAGATTAGAATTTTAATTCCTTAAGATCTGCTTTTTAATTTGTTATTCGGTAAACTGGTAATTGATACGTTAATTTACCTTTTCTTTTGGGCACAGCCATTTGCAAATTTAAAGTTACTCCTAATCGTCATTTTTTTATTACCAAACTTTGTTTTAGTCGTTGTAGCATCTTTGTAATGTTTGCTTTCATGTGACGAATTGGTTCCATGAAGTTTCTCTTCAGATATGTTTTCTTTTATGTTGTATTAGAAAATTGATTCTCAAGAAAAAGAGAAGCCATCAAAAAGGATATCTTCATTAGCTCCCATAATGCCACTACGAGATGATTCTCAGATGCAGCTGTCAGGGGCATCCAGCAATGCCATGCGACGTTGGAGTTGTGCCACTGTTCCAGATAATAAATGTAAGTTCTTGTCTGTATGGGATGCAGTGCATTAATTGTTGAGTGTTACCTTTAATAAATGGATCAGCTTTTTTTTTATTGTTTCTAGTGTAAATAGACCATGCTTTAAAGTAATTTTGTGTTCGCAGGTTTCATCTCAATTTATAACTCCTGCAGTAGTATTGGATTAATATCTTACCCAAAACTCTTGAATAGGTCATGTTAGTGAAGAGCTTGAACACAGATTACGGCTCCTGGAAAGTTCACTGAGTAAACTGGGCATGATCCTAGACTCCCTTCAAAGCGATGTCATGCAAGTGAACAGAGCTGTCAAAGAAGTGTCTTTAGAGAGTAAGTAATAATGCGCTTTTGTAACATGAAGGACGATTGAACTTCCAATATGTAAACTTCTGGTCTTGTGGATATTGTGGAAGAATTAATGGATAGAGAATTATGAACATTCTCATGTATATAACTGGAGTATTGTGTTCAACAATCCATGTACTATATTAGGGTGTCTTAAGCTTTCAATGTATGATATATCTTATTTGGACACATCAATTGAATGCATCCCTGTTTTAGTGGAAGGGATACGACAGAAGGCAAATCTTCTTGATAGTTCAACACAGCAAGTGGTGAGAAGCATTTATTAATGATGAAACTTGATTTGCTTAAATACTTTAAAGTGTTCATCTTGAAATTGAAATAGCAGCTGAAGGAAGAGGAGGATATCAAAGCACGTCTTGATAGAAGCATGAAAGTCATTTCTGATGAAATGATGAAGAAAACTGATTTTAATAGACTAAATGAGACTGCATCTTCAATTCCATCATTTACGAAGGAAATAGAAGCACATCTACTGGGATTTCGGAGTGAAATTTGTTTTATCATCTCAAAAAACATGGAGGTATTGTGTACTGTGTTTTTCTTGTGTCTTATTAATTTAATAGAAGACCGCTCAGTTTATTGTCCATTTTTATTGGTGATTTTGTGCACAGTTATTTCATTTCATTTCTTGGGGATCACATCGAAGCTCATGCAGCGATCAAATGTGTAAAAGCTCTTCAATGCCATAAGATCCATCATAGAAAATAGTTGAAATGAAATTTATAAGTCTCTCAATAATGAATCCAAATCATTAGGGCATTTTTCCATTCTCGATATAATAGTTGAAATGAAATTAATTGTATGGATGGCATGCCACTCTGAACCACTTGGATTCCAACTCTACCCTGTTTTCATGCTCTTAAATCTCAACTTTGTTGGTATCAACCAAACATATTTTATTCCTCTTTTAACATAGACTGGAACTTATACTAGAGATGGAGATTAAAACTTTTCATAAATTAGTGTTTGTTTTCATGCATATGCTGCTATGTTTTAGTTGTGATAATATAATCCCACTCCTAGGCTTGCGTAGTCCTCATATAAAATTTGTCTCATGTGCATATCCATTCTTCTTCAATTGACCATAAGGATTAAGCATAGGTTCACTACACCTTTTTCTGAAATTATACTAATGGGTTCACTAGCAATCCAGCTGTAGAAGTTTGGCTTTCTTATACATTCACAAACTTAGGAAGCCTTTTATCCTAAGGCTTAAGCTATTAAATTCAGTTCAATATTTATCTTATTTTCTTACAGCAATTGTCAGGTAAACATTTGAGGCATAAAACCCAGTCTTTGAATCTTTATGGTGTTTGTGGCTTTTGATTTTCCTGGTTGTGAGCTTTCTACTTCCTTTTCATCTGATGTGGACTAGTGGATTTGTCTTACGATTCTGCATTATCCTCTCAAGCATATCATGGTCATGTGTAATCCCACAAGTGTTGACCTAATGTTAATATGTACTAATTTTTCAGGTTTTAACAAAGAATATGAAGTCTGTTTTCAACAATTTGCCAGATGCAATTTTGTCGAGAGAGGTAATTTCACTTCTACATTCAAATATCAAATAGTCCTTTTTCACGTTTTAGTACTTATATCACTTTCTTTTCAACTCTTGTTGATGCCATTAGATGGTAAAATCCTTTATTGGCTTACATTACTAGAGGACTATATCAATTGGAAATAATGCTCGACATTTTTTTGTGCTATAATTGAAAATATGTTCCCCTTGCAGGCTAAAAGTTGTATTACAGCTCGAAGACATGAACGCAACCAAATATCAAAAACCGAAATGTACACTTTTACACTCATGTCTCGTTTTCCATCCCTATTTTATCCTGGATACCTTAAAGCTATCAACAAGAAGTTACTATGTAAAGCAATTTATGTATTACTCCTGTTGCTAGGTTCCGTAATCGGTGATCTTTTTATGATATAAGATAAATTAATGAAATCTTGGATGAATTTTTAAATGGGTCAATTCTTAAAACTACAATTCAGATATCGTTCAAGTTAAAGGCATTCTTGAACCATTTTGAGATATTTATAAACATGTTACTATTAGAGGGAGTGTAATGTGGACATAAGTTTTAAATTTTTATAGTTAAACATTTGAGTTATTTTTGCATTATAGATTTGATCAATTTTTTAGGTTGTTTATAGTCAATATTATTAAGCGTGTAGAAATTTCTTAGAAGTTTTAGCGATTTGTTTGCACTTTATTGATACTTTTTAAGCTATTTTTTAGCTGTTTGGTATGAGTTTGTCTCTCCCCTTTATAAATCTAAAGTTTCGAGTCATGTTAGACAATTTATAACATAAATAAATTCTTATTCTGGATGTGGACATTCTTCTTCATCTATTCTAGGATTTTGATCATTAATTTGGTCTGAAATCTGCTATCTCTTGATTTAAGCACAAGGCCTGCTTATCTTGTAAATTTTTTTAGTCTTTTCTATATTCTTTCTTATCTTTTCTAGTTTGTTTTTTTAGTTTTTCCTGCATCAAATTTGTATCAAAGGAAAAATTCCTTATTCATTCTTTATATAGGAATATAGGATTACTCTTTGTTTTTTTAGTTTGTCATGCATAAAATTGGATACATCTAATGAAAGGTTTACATCTTTAGTTATGGTTTTACTAGAATCATTGAAAGATGTCAAATACTTATTCGATCCCATAGAGAGGATAGGAAACATAGTTGTCGGCTCCAAAAATTCACGTCCTGGCCTCTCCGCGTCCTCTTTCTCTTTTTCAGGTCGTTGAGGAGAGTTTAACGAGTAAATTTCGAGGCTAATTTTTAGAAGGCAGATTTAGTTTTGAAAAAGACATTACCCAGAGGTTTCACTCTCATTTTGTAAGGACTTTATGATCTGAGTTCAGGTTTCCTATAGGCGCAAGCCTACATAGTTAATTACCCATCTCGATAGCGAGAGAGAACTTTCGAGTAAGGCTATTCGTCAAACAAATACATATTATCCACAAATATATAGTATCTAGCGCATGGTAGCAGCATAATTTAGAGTTTGAAAATTTAATATTTAAAATTAGAAATTCACCACCTTGTACTAAAAACGGATGGTGGGGGGAATGATGAAAGACTCGATCAAGATTTCATGGTTTCGTCATCTCGGGTCATCATGGTCCATAGTCTACTTATTCAAAGGAGGTAGTTGACTCAACCTAACAGAAGAATTCTTGCCAACAACCATGGGTTGCTTTATCCAAGGATACTTTGTAGGCTTGGGGTGAATTCATATCTAAGAGCACAATTTGAGTCCACCTTAGCTAATAGAGAGCTTTGTGCTCTATCGATCATATCCTATTGATTCACTACTCAATGATCTGCTATGCCGTGCAAAAAAAAAAAAAAAAAAAAATCGAAATAAAAATATTACCTGTCCGGCTCCTGCCATCCCACGACGTTCGCACGTCGTCGCCGCAATCAAAGTCGTATCCTCGCACGTCGTCTGCACGACTCGATCAAGTCGTTAAATGGCAGAGGAAACGAAGCAAAAGAGCTTTTTCCTCTCTTCTCCCGAATCCTCTGACTCTCGCAATCCCTCTCTCACGACCAAACTCCCGCACACATAGCTCCTTCTCCGGCTTCTTGTCCGATCAGAAGTTACGACATTTTGAATCGGAAGCAAGATCGGGAGCTCGCTTGTGAAGGTAACTCTCTCCCCGTCGAGCACTCCTCCGGCTCCTTCTGGCTGTTCGACCCCGCTCCATTAGCGACGTTTCCTTCGAGTCTAATCGGAAGTTACGACATTTAAATCGGAAGCAACAACTGGAAGCTCGCTGGGACTGAAGAAACTTTCTCCCTTTGTCGTAACTTCTCCGGCTCCTTCGTTGTAGTTCGACCGCTCCTCCGACTTTCCCTTCCTGCTGAATTGGAAGTTACGACATTTTGATCGGGTGCAAGAACAGAGCTCGCCGTCTGAGAAGGTAACTTTCTCCCGTTCGGCATCTTCTTCGGCCTAATCCCGTGAATCCGATAAAAAAAAATTATTATTTTTATTATAATAAATATATTTAATTATAATTATTTTTAATTAATTTTAGTTAATTAATTAATTATTTTAATTAATTATCATAATTAATTATATTTAATTTTAATTAAATTATTATAATTAAGCTAATTAATTATAATAATTTTAATTAAAGTTAATTTAATTAATTTTAATTTAATTAATTAATTATTAATTAATTATCATTAATTAATTATGCTTTATTAAATTTAATTAAAAGTTAATTAATTATAATTAAGCACAAATTAATTATAATTAATTATTTTAGTTCATTTTAATAAAATTTGATTAATTATCTTAATTAATTGTAATTAATTATAAGTAATTAATTAAAATAATTTATCAATTAATTTTAATTAATTAATATTTATTATAATTAAATATATATATAATAATAAAAAAAAAAAGAGAATGCTCTTCCTACCTCGATCCACGAGCCTCCTCCGCCGGACTTCAAGGTATAATTTCTAACTCCAATCCCGTTCTCGACGTTTGCAGCGGACTGGAGAACCACCTATACGCGCTCTTGTAGCACGGTAGGAGGGAGCCCGGTGCGAAGCATACGACGAGGCGGGTAAGCCCTATACACGCTCTTGTAGCGTGGTGGGGACGGTCCTCGACCTCGACACTGACACCGCCGACGATTGCTACGCAAAGGTATGATGGTCCAAAATCCCATTCTCGACGTTTGCAGCGGACCGGAGAACCACCTATACGCGCTCTTGTTGCACGGTAGGAGGGAGCCCGGTGCGATGCATACGACGAGGTGGGAGAGCCCTATACACGCTCTTGTAGCGTGGTGGGGAGTCACTGCTGTTCTGGTACGTCACTGCTGTTCTACTGTACGGGTACTGCTGAAGGCCCCATACACGCTCTTGTAGCGTGGTGGGATGAAAATTTGTACGGCCGCGGTGTCTACGGACACCTACCATACACGCTCTAGTAGCGTGGTGGGAAGGCCCAGCTCCCCAATTTTCCCCCAAACGGGGGATATGCCGGGGTGCTGCCGAAATTTTCACTGAAATGTACAAAGACTTGAACAATAAGAAGACCTTATTGGACAACAATATAAAAGACTTGTACTCAAACAGAAATGCATAGAACTCGAACTAAAAGTGCAGGGGACTTGTATTGGAACAGAAATGCATAAAACTTGAACTAAAATGAGCAGAGGACCTGTACAAGAACAGAAGACTTGTGGACCTAAATCAGAATTAAAATTCAAATGATTTCTAAAGACCAAATTCAAATGAGATTAACTCAAACTGAAATCAAAATCAAGTCAATACGAACATGCATTTGAACTTGCAAGGACTTCAGAAGATCCTGAACAAAGACTTGAACTTGTACTCTGAATTCAAAACTAGAACAAGATGTAGACAACAAGAACTTATGCATTTGAACTTGAACTGTACGACGCCAAGTGAAATCTAGATTTGCAAGCATTTGATTCGAATCCGGATGAATTCAGTAGGATGATAGGAGACCTGAATGAATGTGGGAGATTTAGACTGAGTATGAATTCAAGTCTAAATGAAACTTAACTCGAACTCAGGCTATACGACATCAAGTGGGGACTTGTAAACTTGATGAATTCAAGTCTGAATGAAATTGAATTTGGATCCAAACACATGCAAAGATCGAAATTTGGATCATACATGAGGAAACTCAAACTACAAGACCTGGATGAACGAACTCCTACGACATTCCCTACAATGCCTGTTGATTGAGAGGGCAATACTGGAGACCAGCAATCAAAAATCCATCTTCTACAAACAAATTCAACTATCAACCACCTGAGATTGGTGACAGGTGGGGATAATGTAGACAACAATGGGTCTCCTACGAACAGTTCCAGGTGCTCATAGTGGATACAACGGGTCACTGCCAATAACTACAAATCACTTGTGGATAACAACAGTGAGAGTCTCGTAAGCATAGCGATCCACTGTGGACACAAATATTGATATCATCTACGACAGCGGTGATCAAAATCTCTAAGTACACCGGGTACAAAGGCAACCCGATGTACGAAAAAAAGACATCCCCTGACAAAAGGAAGGACATGTTTGAACAAATTAGAACCAAACTTCCAGGTGTTTTAAAGTCTCTTTTTGGTTATATAATTAAGAAGGGAACAGTTCGGGTGCCCACAAACACTAGAAATAACATGTCCGCTATACTGAAGATCTAAAAGGAGTTCTCCCCAAATCAAGAAGTCTTTAACTCCAGAATCCAGAAAATCCTTCCCCCGGTGAATGAGAAAGGGGGAGTCAACATCCAAAACGCCACGCCACCGGATCTGCAACACTGATATAAGCAGACAGAAGGCGTCTACAACATTCATATTAGGCTTTTAAGGCCTTCAACAAAGAAAGTTCATGAACAAAGGCATGAAGCCTAAAGAACCCGATCCTTCTATACGGATCAATAGGAGTCGACAGGGTTCGAACTATCAAATAGATACACGGTTGTAGTGACCGGTGTATTTGTTTAAATACATTCTTTTTAGGCCTTCAATGCCTAAAATCAAGAAAATTCATAAACAAAGGCACAAAGCCTACGAGAAACCCGATCCCCCATCGATAAGTTGATAGGGTCGACAGGGTTCAATCAAATGGAAATGATCCCAAACACCCCGATGATGGCCGCGTTGATTGCTTATCTCAACCGGAGGGGTTCTCAAATATTTTTAAATGCCATCCCAAATGTCCAAATTCCAAAGATCCACCCAAATATTCTAAAAATCCAGAATCAATCCCAATTTTCAAAATATTTAAAAATGAAATATATCCATCAATGCTTAAAGCAAAATCCATCCACCTTCCGCAACAGTCTGCCGGGGTGGACAAATTCAAATAAACTCTAGCTCACAAAGAGCGAAATGCTTAGTCGAAAATATCACTAGGATCCATTCTCAAACAGTCTCCTGCCAGTAAGGACGTGGTACGCGTCCTCTAACCGGCGGTCTGCCACCAAATGGCACCGCAGGATAAACGGTTACGATGACCCGGGGCCCTCTGAACCGAGTGGTTTTGCCACCAAATGGCACCACAGATAGCGGTTATGGCCAACGCCAATACGCTCCTTATTGGCATCAAATCCTTGAGATATGAATCAATAGGATATGATGATAGGGCACAAAGCCCTCTGTAAGCTAAGGTGGATTCAAATTTGTCCCCTTAAGCAAACATCCAACCCCGGTCTACAAGGTCCCCTTGGACGAAGCAACCCATGGCTGCTGACAAGGATCCTTCTGTCAGGTTGGGTCGACTACCTCCTCTGACTAAGTAGACCAGGAACCACGATGGCCCGGGACGACGGAACCATGGGATCTTGATCGGGCCCATCATCCATTCCCCCACCATCCGCTTTAAGTGAACGATGGTGAAATTTCTATTTTAAATATAAAATTTTCCCAAATATCCCAATCCAAATCTTCAAATCTTCCAAACCAAATTCTTCAATTTTCAAATCCAATTTCTACCAATATCCTAAACCCATGCTGCTACTATATGCCAGATAACACGTATATCCTACGTATCTGACCAACGACTAGCCTTAATCGAAAGTTCTCTCTCGTGATTGGGAGGGGTAATTAACTATAGGGGCTTGCGCCTATAGGAAACCAGAACTCAGATCATAAAGTCCTCGCAAAATGAGGGCGAAATCTCTGGGTAGTGTCTTATCTACAAACCCATCTGCCTTCCAAAATTTACCCCGGAACTTAGTTCGTTAAAACTCCCTCGCCGAATAAAGAAAAGCAAGTGGAGGCCGGGGCCGAATTTTCGGAGCCCACAGACTATGATCGTAATTTAATGGTATCATTCCACCCTGTTAGAGGGTCTCGATCATAACTATTTACCTGTGGTGCCATTTGGCGACGAAACCACGGTTAGAGGACACGTGCCACGTCATTACCAGCAAGAGACGGATTGAGAATGAATCCTAGTGATATTCTCGACCATACATTTTCTTTTTGAGAGCTGAAGTGATTTTCAAGCTTGTCTCCCTTGGAAAACTATTGCGGAGGCTGGATGGGTATTTAATTTAAGTGTTTGATGATTGAATTTCAATTTTGAAGATTTATATTTTTAATGGATATGAAGTTTTAGGGTTTTTGGGAGAATTTAAAAATTGAACCCTCCTGTTGAGATTTACATTCAACATGACCATCATCGGGGCGGCTTTATTATTACTGTAATGTTTATATTTTATGAATATGAGAAATATTTTAAAATTTTGGGGTCCCCTCTGGTCATCACGATATTTATTGATAATTTTATTTTATTGATCGAAATTTATCGTTTAGGATATAAACTACGATATTCGGGTAGGTGTAGTACTAGAAATGGTGTAGGTGTGATTATAGATAAGAGTTTGAAGGATAATGCTATAAAAATTAATATAATTGGAGATAAAATTATAGTTTTAAATATTGTTGTTGATGCTAAGAATGTTAATATTATAATTGCTTATGCTTCTCAAATAGGTTTGGATATGGGTTCAAAATTAAAAGTTTGGAATGACTTAGAAGAATTAATACAAAAGATATCTCTTGAAAAAAGAGTTTTTATTTGAGGAGATTTAAATGGACATGTTTGTAAAGAAGTAAAAGATTTTAAAAGAAATTATGTTGGCCATGGATTTGTAACGACAAATGAAGGTGTACGAGAAAGATGCAGTAATTCCTACTGCATTCGCTTGCAAACACTATGAAAAAGAAAGGTCCTATGAGATCTAAGTAGGGTACAGATAAGCATAAAGGGATTTTCGAGAAACATAGTTTAGCATGCAATCAACATCAAGATTGAAATGAACACATTGACATGTATGCAAGTGGCAATGGGAGATATGCTGTCGATGGGATGAATCTCTTGATCGTATAAGAGTTTGTGCGAGGGATCAATGACACTGATGGGGACATCAGATCGTGGAAGGTTTATCAGAGGCGTGGCCGCCGATATACGATAACGATCGAGTCTTTGTATTTCTGAGTCATTTATGTTATTTTATTATTCATGTATTTTCTATTTGCTTAGTGTAATTTTGATTTTTCCATTTGTACCACTTTAGTGGGAATTGTTGTGTGTGAGCCCAAAGGGCAAGTTGGTCTTTTATTTCTTTGAGTCCATTGTACTTGGCTATTTATAGCCTCTTATCTGATGTTTTGATTAATGAATGAATGATTATGAAAAAAAATTCTTGCACTTGTTTTCTTAGAGCTTATGAGAGAGCTTGAGAGAGAGAATTAGAGAACTTGGTGGAGCCTAGGATTTGCCACCCGTCATACCCAACAGTCACCACCGGTGGCTCTTGGCTCTCCTCCCTTCCCCTCTCTTCCCCTTACCTCCACCGCCGGCCAACCTTCTCCTCACCCGAGCCCCTCTTCTCCACTCCAAAACCCAAGGTCCAATTCACTTCCCAAATCCCTCACTCGAGCCCCAATTCCTCCCCTTCCAATTCCACGGCCAAGCCCCACCCGAGCCCTCAATACCGCCGGCTCTAGCCTCTCCCCCACCTTCTTGTGATATCCTATTTTGGTTGAAACTAATTTAGGGATTGATTTGAATTTGAAATTATTCAAATTTAAATTTCAAATCCTTTCCTAATTTAGTTAATCTATTTTATTAAAGTTCCTAATTAAAATATATTTGAATTTGAAATTTAAATTGGATTGAATTATTTACTTCCCTAATTCTTTAAACCAAATTAAGAAGCCTTAAATAGCCTCATTAAATCCTCCCCCTCCCTCTATAGCGGCCGACCCCATCATGGGTTCCAATTAGGAATTATTTCCTAATTCCCCCACCTCCTCTATTAGAAACAATTCAAAGCCCCTCATCCCACCTTGGCCAAAATTCCCATTGCCCCCTTTTAATTATTTTCTTTCCAATTGATCTCCTCTTCTATTTAGAAATATTTCCCAATCTCCACCCCTCTCTCTACCCGCCGGCCCCCTCTTCCTTTTCTTCCTCTTCTTTACTTATTCCCAATCAAAGGGAATTAATTAAAGCGAGGATCACAACAAATCTCCTCACTAAATCTGAACTTATTTCAGATTTATTACTCTCTCCCTCCATAGCTATCCACCTTGCAAAAACCTGAAATTTATTTCAGATTTTGGCCTTGGCTTTTCTCCCTTTCAAATTGCAAGAGGAACTTCCTCTTCATCAATCTTCAAATGCACCACCAAGTGGGAAGAGTTTTGCCACCAAGCACCCATGATTAGCGGATCCGGCTACTGAGTACGGCTTGACTTAGGTCGAGGACGGATTCACCGATATCCTACGCTCAACCTTCTTCAATGTGAACCCAAGGATTGATCACACCGTCGAGGACTACTTGGAGTGTATTCTGACACTTTAGTGGAAGCAATTGACGAGCACTTCGAAGGCGTCGAGTGGAGGATCTCCACCACGTCTTGATGAAGGTTTCTCTTTCTCCTTTCGTTATATTTCCTAAATCTAACTTCTCTCGGAATTGATAATAGTCATGAAGGACGACTCCACGCCGCTCATGCTAAGCTTAGTAAACGTAGGGTTTGAGTGCACCTTTATGCTTTCTAATTCTTATTGTTAGATTAGGGATTTCTTTGAAAACTACTACTTGCCATTGTATTGTTTTTTTATTTATTTTGAAAAGTTTCAAAACTCTTGTCCTGTGATTTAGCCTAAGCGGGTGTAACCCCTATTTTGTTTTGATTCTTTGTTTTAAATTGCTAGTTGTTTTGTTCTAAGATTATTCTAATCTTGAGTTGTGCAAAATCCTATTGAACTAATAGCATTGCATACTTAGTCTTGCATCAGACACTGAAAGAGATCCATTATACATTAAACATGCTGTCTGCAGGCAAATATGAAAGAACTATGATTGATGCAAGTATCTACAGATGTAAGGCAGGAGATTTGTTAGTGCACTATGATCCATCTGCAAAAAAAGACAAGTAGTGCACGACAGTCTGCCTGTGCAAAGCAACAAACAATTCAATCCATAAGCTGCTACAATACGCCACCGAATCTGCAACCCATATACAAGCAAACATAAGGCGAATACAAGCTTTCAAATGAAATGCTATGTATACTCAAACGATTATTGCCTGCAAGCTAAAACATTCAAAAATACCCCAGCATATGCACCGTAGTTTGTATACACATAGGTACACAAAAAAGATAAATACAATAATAACACCTGCATGGGTCTCGACGAGCGTGTTATTGGTATACTCGTGACGTCTAGGGATATTAAGTTGGTCAATAAATTTGAACTTGATCTTCCTATGAAGATAAGAGTTGACAAGGTTTAGTAAATAATTATCAAATGCCCCTAAACACCCGCATGGTCCCCGGCGAACATGTTATAAGTACACACGTGGCATTTAGGGATGTTGCGCGGGTCAATAAGTGAATTTAAATTCTAACTCGATCCTTCCATGTGGATCAATAGGAGTAGAAGGGGTTCGAACTATCAAAAAAATATACGGTTGTGACGAACTGTATATTTGTCTTAATATATTCATATTAGGCCTTCAAGGCCTATAACAATGAGAATTCACTAATAAAAGCACCCGATACTCTATCGATAAACTGACAGAGTCAACAAGGTCCAACCAATGAAATGGAAGTGACCCCAGGCACCCCGATTGATGTAGACAAAGGGGGGGGGGTGGTCAACTCATGTCCAAAATAAATCAATTTTTTCCTCCCTCGAGTTTACAAGCTCAATCAATTTGAGTTAAAATTTTAGCTCATTTATGAGCTGATTTTTAGTTCATTTATTGAACTAAGAGTTAGCTCATTATTAGCTAAGTTTTAGTTCATAGTTATCCTTTTATTAATGTAATCTTTATTGTTTTTTGTGTTTTAATTATGTTTGTCTCTTGGAATTCCAAACCGGCTTTTGGAATTCCAAGATGTGTTGTTTCAATGTCGTGGCTCCTTGGCTTCCACCATGGGCTGCTGTTTTCCGTGCTTTGCCTCTTGGATTTTCGACCGGCTGCTGGTTTTCTGCGCCTGGGCTCTTTCCCATGGCTGTGGCTCCTCGGTTCCGTGCGGCTTCCTTGTCTTCAGCGGCTGCTGCTTCGGTTCTTTGGCTTGGGCTGTTTTTCCGTGAGAAAAGTATTTGGGTTTAATGCTTATGATGTTTAGGTTCTTGTGATAATTAATGTTATGTGTCTTTTGATACTCCCTTTCATACCTATATATATGAGGGATTTGTAATGTTTGAAAGTTAGTTGAATGATATGTTATTTTTGGAAAAGCTATAACTTGTGGGTTTGCTTGGAAAAGCTTGCGAGCTTTGTCCGTCTTCTTTCTCATCCCCTCCGGAAATCTTGCGGGCTCTTTCCACCCTTCTTCTTGGCTTCTAACCTCTTTCGTCTCTCCGCAAGTGCCACTCCATCTGTATCCTTCTTCTCAAAGTAAAGCAACTTTAGGGTGTCCTTTAATTTCGAGTCGATTTTGTAAGTCATTGTAATTTTGTGTTTTTAATTTCTAAGTTGGTCTTAGATTTGAAATGTAAGAGTTTGTTTTTCCTCATCTTAGTCTTTCATCATCTGTGTTTCGTGGTTTAGTGGGTCGTCGTCGCGGTCCTTTATCTCCCGTGCGGGCGAGGGGTATAGGCTCCCCTATATTTCTTGCCCCCACCACCGATGATGGCCGTGTTGAATGTAAATCTCAACCGGAGGGGTTAATTCCAAATATTTCAAGCTCCAACCAAATACCCATGAAATTTAAAGCTCTCATAAATCCTAAAATCCTAAAATCCCAATTCCAAATGTTTAAAATTGAAATTCAACTATTCAAACACTTAAAGCAAAATTCATCCACTCTCTGCAACAGTTTGTCGGGATGGAAAAATTGAAATTCACTTTGGCTCACAAAGAGCTAATGCCTGGTCGAAAATATCACTAAGATGCATTCTCAAATAATCTACGGCTAGTAAGGACGTGGTATGTGTCCTCTAACCGGCGGTTTTGCCGCCAAATGACACCGCAGGATAAACGGTTATGACTCGGGGCCCTCTGAACCGAGTGGTTTTGCCTCCAAATGGCACCACGAAATACCGGTTATGGTCAGAGTCAATGCGTTCCTTAGTGACATTAAATCCTTGAGATATGAATTAATAGGATATGATCGATAGGGCACAAAGCCCTCTGTTAGCTAAGGTGGATTCAAATTTGTCCCCTTAGATAAACTATCACCCTAGGTCTACAAGGTCCCCTTGGACGAAGCAACCCATGGCTGCCGACAAGGATCCTTCTGTCAGGTTGGGTTGACTACCTCCTCTGACTAAGCAGACCAGGGGCTATGATGGCCCGGGATGACGGAACCATGGGGTCTTGATCGGGTTCATCATCCATTCCCCCACCATTTGCTTTAAGTGCAAGTTGGTGAAATTTCCAATTTTAAATATCAAACTCTTCAAACTTTCAGTACCCAAGCCCATGCTGCTATTATATGACATATATCACATATTCTTACGTATCTGATTGACAACTAGTCTTAATCGAAAGTTCTCTCTCGTTATCGGGAGGGGTAATAACTATAGGGGCTTGTGCCTATAGGAAACCAGAACTCATATCATAAAGTCCTCGCAAAATGAGAGTGAAATCTCTGGGTATTATCTTATCTATAAACCCATCTTCCTTTCAAAATTTACCCCGGATCTTAACTCCGTTAAAACTCCCCCGAAAACAAAAAGCAACACGAGCGAAGGCCGGGGCCAAATTTTCAGAGCCCACATGAATAAGCCATTATGTTGGTAATCTCTTGGGAGTTTATGTTTATGAAGAAGATATGAGCAGTTTTGGATAATGTCTACTTAGAATCCATTGGAAACATAGTATGTAAATCGCAATGGTTTGAGTTTCAGATTACTCGCAATTTTATATAGGTGGTTGATCTACTTGAGTTGTTTCCTTGTTCTAGTTGAATTATGTGGACCAAAATGAAGTATATTTGGAGGTGTTCAATTGCGATGCTGCCTGAAAGAGTTTGCAAGCCTGTAGAAAATATGGTTATGTTCTTATAGTAAGCTACTTGAATGTCCTCTTTATGTTTTGCGAGCCTTTTGTTCCAGATTGTTTAAAGAATATACGCTTTTGTTTGAAAAGCCAAATTTATTCTTGAATTTCCTGTTGTTCTAAAGTTTTGCAGTCCTTTCAATTATTCAAAAAACAATATCTTATTTGTCACATCAGTCTTGAGTATTTCTAACAACTTGAATTTCCTGTACTCTTTCATAATCATTGTTGAAATCAGGCCAGTATATTCTTCATTCGGCCATATGAGAAGGGAAGCTGTTTTAAAGAATGACGAACCTCTAAAGTTCTTAAAACCAAAAATGACAAATTCTAGTAAATACGCAATGGTTAAGCATGAAGAAATTCCAATGGCACTGCAGGTACCTCTCACTCAAAGATTTTACTGATAAAATATTGTTCCATTCTCTCCAATAGTTTACATGCATGTTATAACCAGGAAATGTGTATTGCGATTAAGGTAGTTTCTCTTGGCAACAATCCAAACTTTAATTAGGATATGCACTAACAAGAATTATGAACTTAAGAGTTTTCTTCCGTATTGATCATTTCGGTTGTGTTTAAATATCTTAAATACTGCAAAATAAAGATATGAACTCATGATTTCCTCTGATTTTTTGTCCGAGCATAACTCTTGATATTTGGAATTCAGGAGCAGATACTCATTGAGTCAGATGAGGAGAGTGATAGAAGTCCTTCCTGCATCTTAGTGAAGAAAGAAACCGGTGTTCTTAGTAAGACTAATAATGCGGTTCACTGATTTTATGTACTTCATCCATCTCCCATGCTAAAAAAAACTTTATTCAGAATATTTACTTATGTTTCATATCTGAGAGCAGATTTGAGAAACCAATTCATTATTTAAATTCTGCAAGCGATCAATGCCTCCTAGTTATATGTGCTAGAAGGTCATACAATTATCATATATTTTCTGGTTTGGAAAGGCTTTGCTAGTTTTTCTTTTCCATTTGATTGAAACTGTCTTTGGGGTTGCGACCCAGGTTTACATATACTAAATAACATATCCGTTCCAATTAGCTTCTGCGCTTGAAAATATGCTTAGACGATTAATCTCTTATGATTGTTCAAATCATCAAAGTTTCGAGTAATTGCATTCGGAGAACTCATTTCTTAGTGTTTTGGACTTCTGTATCTCACAGTAGATAGCACCCAGTGATATTCAGAAACATTTGGACCTTGTAGAAGAGCTTTTCATTGAGATAAACTGTAATATATGCTATTTTTTGCAATTTTATTGTAATAAAAATGATTGATGCAATTAGGCTAATGGTTATTATGAAACATTTTGCATTTATTGATATTGTATACGTCTTACTTAGTTTAGGGTTTAGGGAAAATTACAAACCTTCATCCCACTACGTGAAGTTGGCTACATAAATCATTTTTCTCTATTATGTCCTATTAAGAGTCAAATTCTTATTTAAATCTAATAAAAAAAATATCATTTTAATACTTTCTAAATAGGGGTGTCAATTCGGGTCAACGGGTCGGGTTCGCGTCGAACCCGGAACTGACCTGGCGCTATTCGGGTCAACCCGAACCCGACCCATTTTTAAAAATGGGTCAGGTTTCCGGACCCAAACCCAACCCGATTCAGGTCCAGGTCAACCCGACCTGACACAAATGACCCGAAGTTGACTTAAAATTACTAGTTTTCGGGTCAAAAATCGGGTTAATCTTCAATTTTAGGGTAAAAAACAGGTCAATCTCGGGTTTCTGGGTCAAATAGGAGTTTTCGTGTCAATTTGGGTCATTTTCGGGTTGCTGGGTCAACCTGAACTCGACTTGATTTTTAAAACGGGTTGATTTGTTGAACCCGAACCCAACCCGTTTTGGGTAAGGGTTGACCCTAACCCGAATTTTTCCGGGTCGGGTTTTGGGTCGTGTCAAAAATTGACACCCCTATTTCTAACTAAGTCTAGAGTGTTGATAAAATATGATGCTAAGTATGGATAGGGTTTCACATTGTTTATAAATAAGTAAATAAATAAACTTCAAAACATGGTTTGAGAAAACATGGTTTGAGGTGTAGAGAAATAGAGCCTATACATTGGGTAGTTTTTCCCTTGTATATAGCACTGTGCAGTTTTGTTATATCCGTACTATGGCCAGATAAAAACCTTACCGTCTTAGGTTTCCAGAATCTTTTAATATTAATCATCCATTTTATTATATACCAATTTTTTACCTCAGAGCGCTATCAGATCCTGATCACGCTTCAACATACCAAAATATGCTATGTTTCCTTACTTCAATAAATCTTTATATTCCTCTTATTTTAAATTATGTTTATTCTCTTTAGCAGGTAAGGAGTGTCAATTGGAAAGGGAAGCTAGAGAAGAATCTATGCGCATTCTAATGAAAGCGAGGAAGAGAAAGAGAAGGCCAAGTTGTTACATGAATATACTTTAAGGCCAAGTTGGCTAATACACATTCATTCTCTTAGTTCACTACCCAAAATCTTTAAGGGATTTATCCTGCTTCGTGAAGGAAATGTATGCCATATTTTCCAAACTATCGAGGTAAATATCCTTTCAATAAACATCCTCTTACTCAATCCTGTTAGTTGCTACGTGTTTTGATTTCTTGTTTCAGGATGACTGACCTTTTAATTTCATATATGTGTTTCCATTTAAATCTCTGTAATTTTTATTCTTCTGTGCATGTTGATAGATCTTTCTTAAGCCTATTATCATTATGTAAGATCTTGCGATGTGTCATCTTCCCATAAATTTTTATTTTTATGTTGGATGTTATAATTTCATGTTTCCTTTGGGACAATTTTATTATTATTTTATAAGCAGATTTTTAATATATATATTTTTTGAAATCAACAAAAAATAGTAGGAAAATTAGGACGGCTTTCTTATAGTTTTTGAAGTAGCTTTTTAGTACTAGAAAGCTGCTTTAAGAAGCTTTAAGAAAGCCTTCTCAAATGAAGCCTTAGGCTTTGTTTGAGACAACTTTCTTAATGCTTCTTAAAGCAATTTTTTTAGTAAAAAATTAAAATTTTATATTGAACAACTTCTTTAAGAAGCAGTATGAAAGTCATTCCAAACAAAGCCTTAAGACTACAAAAATTTTTTAGTACAAATTTCTTAAAAGAAGTAGAGATAAAAACTATTATTCGAAACGGAGCCCTAATCATCAGCTTCTTGAGTTTTTATTCTTTCCTGTCACCATCGTTTTTAAGACTGTCGGACATAAATCTTACAATGTCGTTATTCAATAGCAACAACTTAACGTACGGGAAACGAAAATTTCCTTTCACATTTTATACATAATTCAGCTGCTACGGGATTCTAAGTGCTAACATGACGAAGACCTTTATGCTAAACTTATCTGCTCGTTATTCAGTGCCTATTTAATCACCATTTGATTGTATCTTATCGGAGGCCTAATACAAATTTGATTAAAACCCGCATGCACAATAATCAGCTCCGAGGTCCTTTCATGAGGACCCAATTTGTATATCGTTTCAGATCTTTCGTTTTTTAGCTCAGTGGATCTTTTTACACTCAGCTGCTTCAAACCAAATCTTCACTGATCAGTCTCATTTCCAATTACTGCACAACATACAATGCTCCACTCTCCATCTTTTAAGGTTTGATCTCTCTCTCTCTCTCTCTCTCTCTCTCTCTCTCTCTCTCTCTCTCTCTCTCTCTCTCTCTATTAGATTTACAAACAAGTTCAATTTTCAATAAATCTTATGATTGGTTATTGTTTTCTGAGTAGCCCTCTTCATGGCTCCTCTCACACAGTGTATATTCATGTAAGTATTTACCTATTGCATTTGCGCCATAGAAAACACCATTTCATTGACCTTCCTCCAGCTTTGACTGTATGTGGGCATATTTACATAGAATAAGCACTGATACGCCCTAAAAAATTGCCTTGATCAAGCACGAATCTCGAGACATATTCAAGTTAAAAACTTTCAAAATTAAATTTGGGATCATCTGAATTTCAATTTCAGCAAACTTATAGTCAAATTGAACATCTCAAAGAGACGAACCAAACAACACTAAAATTGGTCCAACCCAAGCCCAAATGGGTCCGAATCGGGGGCCCGGATCACATTTGAAAGGGTTAAAGCATTATTTGGATACTGAAATGATTTCCAAATATGGCATGCTTATAGTCGAATCGAGCGTCTCGGCGAGACGAATCCAACGAGCCCAAGATCTCCGAATTCTGACATTGTTAAGGCACTTAAACAGTTGAAAAACTCTCTATGATTAGGGGAATCAATACGAGCCATCCGATGGAGCACTCTGAACCTGCCCCGGATCTTCTTTAGAATTACAGGGTGTGTCACTCATGAAAATCTATAAATAGACCCCCACTCTCTACATGAGGGGGACCTTTTGCTTGAGATTGAAGAGAGCTCTGAAGCTTCAAGAGCTCTAGCACCACCGCCGCCTGTCGCTGGACCACCGCCCGGTCGCCGTCTGCCGCCGGACCACCGCCGGCCCGCCGCCGCCTGCCGACGGACCACCGGCCGTCGCCTGTCGCCTGTCGCCGGACCACTGCCCGGTCACCGCCTGCCTCCGGACCACCGCCCGGCCGCCGCCTGCCGCCCGTCGCCGGACCACCGCCCGGCCGCCGCCTACCGCTTGTGGTCGAACCACTGCCCGGCTGCCGCCTGCCGCCGGACCGCCGCCACCTATCGCCGGACTACCGCCGCCGGCCGCCGCTTGCTGTCGGACCACCGCCTGCCGCCGGACCACCGCCCGGCCGCTTGCTTGCTGCCGGACCGCCGCCTAGCCGTGCCTTCCGCCGGACCACCGCCCGGCTGCTGCCTGCAACCGGACTTCAGACCGACCTTCGTCGGACTACCGCTCGGCTACCGCCCGTCGCCAGACCATCGCCCGGTCACCGCCTGCCAGACTTCAGCCCGACCTTCATTAGAATACCGTTGGGCCGCCACCTGCCGGACATCCGTACGACCATCTCCAGACCTTTGACCGTCTCTCCAAATCACTGTAATTCGACTGCCTCTAAATCGAGGGACGGGTCAACCCTTGTAATTCACTCAAGTTTAGTGGAATATTTTCACCTGGGCAAGGCCCCGTGGTTTTTCCCTCTTCGGGCTTTCCACATAAAAAAAAGATTTGGTGTTCTACTTCTCTCTTTATGTTTGTGTGTTGGATATTCGTGCATCGCTAAGACAAAAAGTTTACTCACTCTACCGCCACGAATCTTTCAGACCGCAACAAGCACTACTAATGATTTAAAGATCTTTTTTTGTATACTATTGATAAGGGCACCACACTTTGGTGGCCTTGTGTGAGGTAGGGCTCCCACCCTTCTAATTTCTTATGTACTTATAAGACAATTTCTATTTTTTATCCCATGACATTAAGGATCTTAGGGTGGACCAATTGATGAGTGATTGTGATGCATCCCATCCAAATGGTAACTTTAGACAAGTTTAGCTAAAGACTATAAATTTAGCACTATTTGGGAGGCAACTCATTTATGTTATATGTTGTTGTAAGTATTTTTATTTTTCTTTTCATTATTTTGATTTGTTGTATTTATTAGTGGTGTGGTTTACCTATTATAGTTAATTATTTATGTTATTATTATGTTAGTTCAATTTATATATAATGAAATTCCTACTATTACTTAGTTGTTGAAAATATCCTCTACATAGCACTTTAATTGCTCATTTAGTCAAAATAAAAATAATAATTAAAAATTATTTAAAATTAATAATAATACGAAACTCTAGGTGATAATTTGGATAAATAAAGTATCACATTTTTTTTTCATTTTGAAAATCATAGTAAATAACTAAAGATTATCATCTAAGTTATTGTTTTGCTTTGGACTTAAAGCTATACACTTAAACACAGACAAATAATTTAAGGATTGAATAATTGAGTTTAGAAAAAGAGAGCGTGTAGATTAAATTATGAAAATTATTATAAACTTAATTATTGAATTAGGGAGCTTATCATGATCCTAACATTAATTCAATTAGGGTTACTTGAAGGAATAAAGCAATCAAATATTCGAAATCATTATTTAGTATTAAAAGATGAAAAATATGACAAACATAAAAATTAGAAGAAAAAAAGAAAAAGAAAAAGAAAGATGAGTACTTAAAAAATTGATATCTGATAAAGCTCAATTCCTAAAAGTATTCTGAATACTTAAATCAAATAGAAAAAAGGGTAAGTGAATTAATGCATATAAAGGTTCACTAAATAGTGATCCAATCATTCATATATACTTCTTTTGATCAATAGATTTTTCATTTGAATTCTTATCTAACTGGACACTGGAGTTCATGAGAGTGTTTATTGGCTTGGCTATATCAATTACATATTTCTTCAAGATGTCCTTAGTATATTTTGATTGATTAAAAAAAGTTTCATTATCCATTTGTCTTATGCTAAATCCTAAAAAGTAGGATAATTCTCTCATCATACGCATCTCAAACTCTTTAATCATTATTTTAGAAAAATCATCATATAAATTTTTATCAAAAGATTAAAAAAGTATAACATCAACATAGATATGAACAATGAGTAAATCATGTCTTACTTTCCTTAGAAAAAGGGTGGTGTCTACACTCCCCTTAATAAACACCCTTTTTAGTAGGAATGTGCTAAGCCTCTCATACCAAGCTCTGAGTGTCTGTTTTAATCCATATAAGGCATTTTTTAATTTGTAAATATGATTTAGAAATTGAGAATTCTCAAAACTTGGGGGTTGCTCTACAAATACATCCTCTTTTATTACCCCATTCAAAAAAACACTCTTGACATCCATTTGGAAAAACTTAAATTCCTTATAATAGGCAAATGCTAGTAGCACTCTAATGACTTCCAATTTAGCTACAAGGGCAAAGGTCTCCTCAAAATCAAACCCTTCTATTTGGTTGTACCCACACCAATCTTGTCTTATTCCTAGACACCAATCTTATCTTATTCCTAACCACCACATCATAATCATTCATTTTATTCTTAAAGACCCATTTGGTTCATACTACACTTTGATTCTTAGGTCTTTCTACTAACTCCCAGACATCATTCCTCCCAAATTGATTAAGTTTTTCTTCCATAGCTAAGATTCATAATTTATTAGAAAGGGCTTGATTGATATTGGTGGGTTAAGTCATTGAGATAAAGGCAGAGTGGTTTACTTCCTTCCTAAGTACATGCCTAGTTCTAACACCTTTAGAAGGGTCTCATAAGATTAATTCTTTAGGATAACTCGAAGAATATGTCCAATCTTTAGGCAATGTATTTTGAGGTTCTATTCTTTCCTCCAGATTTACAGTTTTTATTCCTTAGGTAATCTCACCTACTCCATCAATGTTTTGAGGCTCTACCCTTTTCTCCAGATTTATAATTTCTACTTCTTGGGTAATCTCTCCTACTTCATATTCTTCCTCAACTCTAGACTTCTTAGGATCAGTTCATCAAACACTATATGAGTAGTATCCTCTTCTACCAATATCCTCTTGTTAAACACTCTAAAGAATTTCCCAACACTTGAATATCCTAAGAAAATTCCATTTGAGTCAAATTTTCCTAAAAGTGATTTCTCATTGTTAAGAATGAAAATCTTATAGTCAAAGACATGGAGGTGAGAAAGGCTGGGTAGTGTTCTACCCTTAATAATCTCATAGGATGTTTTATTCAATTTGGATCTAACATTTATCGTTTTTAACACATAACAGGATGTGTTCACCGCTTCTGTCCAAAAGTATTTTGAAAGTGAATACTCAATAAACATGGCTCTAGCGGCTTCCACTAAGGTCTTGTTATTCCTTTCAGTTGCCTCGTTTTGCTCAGGGATCCTAGGAGCTGAAAAGTTAAGACTAATCCCTTGCTCCTCACAGAAAGTTCTAAATCTCATATTTTCAAACTCTCTACCATGATCATTATAGATGGTCAAGATCTCACAACCTAATTTTTTCTGAATCCAAGTGGAGAAGGATTTAAATTCATAAAAAATAGTCACTTTTATGTGACAGAAATTTAGTCTAAGTGAACCTCGAGTAGTCATCGACAATCACAAATTCATAGACTTTTCTCTTTAAGATGGCAGTGTTAATGAGTCCAAACAAATCCATGTAAAGAACTTCTAAAGGTCTAGAGGTGCTAATGTCCTTAATGAAATTGAAATACGATTGGACTTATTTTCCTAGTTGACAGACATCACACAGGTGGTCCTTAGTGAACTTAAGCTTGAGGATTCCTCTCACTAAGTCTTTTTGGGTTACTTTTATAAGTGTTTTCATGCTAGCTTGACTTATCCTCCTATGACACTACCAAGACTTATCAATAATCATTTTTAAACAAAAAGATGCAGCACATTCATTATTATTGAAATCAAGCATATAAATATTGTTGATCCTTTTTTCTGCAAAATAGTATTGTTATTCAAGCTAATGATGCATATGTTTGACAAAATTTTTATGATAAAGCCCTTATCATAAAGCTAACTGAAGCTGAGTAAGTTGTATTTCAAGCTTTCAACAAGTAAAATATTTTCAATCAAAAGGTTCTTGGAGTTTTCGATTATACCTGCATCCACCACTTTCTTGGTGGTGTTGTCTCCAAGAGTGACCTTTGCCTTCAACCCTAGCCTCCAGCGAAATGAATTTATTGACATCTCTAGTCGTGTGGCGTGAGCATCTACTATCCAGGTATCACATGCTCTCATGAGATCTTGTGTGAGAGCACACCTACAAAATTATCAAACGTTAGATTTAGGAACCCAAATAAGTTTGGGTCTCTTCTTATGGAAAGAAGAATGCAATGCATATGTGTTATGTTGTGAATCATGCAATTTGAGTCTCAACACCTAATGTATACTTGGTGAATAGTGCAAATATGGGAGATATGTCCTAGCATGCCACATAAAAAATATCTAACACTAGAAAAAATGTTTACTAATCTATTCGGGTTATAGTACCTCTTTTTATGTTTCAAAACTTTTGGCTTCAGATCTGGATAAAAAAAATTATTCAAGTGTGGTTGGAATCCTATTTTTCTCAAGTGCTTTCAATTGAGCTTTAAAAAATGAGTTAGCACTTTTTAAAACAGCATTATCAGCTTTCAAAGAGTGTTCCATACTCTCATATTCATCCTTAAATATTTTAAAATTTTCAAGTTCAATGTGGGATGATTACAACAATTCATGTATTTTGCTCAATTCATCAAACTCATCCAATAATTTGATATGATTGTTATCAAGTGTAGAGTGATCTTTAAGAAAAACTTCATGCTCTTTTTACAAGTTTAAAAATTTCAATTTCAAGCTAGCATGCGAGTTCTTAAGTTTCATATATGATGAGTGTATTTTCTCAGAAACTTCAAGTAATTGATCATAGGTTAGTTCACATACCTCTTCTTGGTCAGAATGACCGAGATGTTCATCCGCCATCAAACACAAGTTTGTAGTCTCTTCTTCAGCATTTGTCTCAAAAGAGTCAGATGCAGAATCCTCCTAGAAAGCCTTTTGAATCTGCTTTTTGTCCTTAGTGAACTTGGGTTACTCTTCACACTTCTCCTTGCTTGGGTGAGCCTTAAGTGTAGGACAATCAGCTTTTAAATGTCTTGGCTTCTTGCTTTCAAAGCAAATAACATCAGAAGAACTTTTAGAATTCTTGATACTCTTACCTTTATTCCATTTCTTATGGTGCTTTTGTTTCTTCCTTAAAAGCTTTTGAATTGTCTAGTGATTAAGCCAACATCATCACTTTGAAACCCGAAAGAATCAATATCTGTATCATTAACCTTCAGCGCCATAATTTTCTCCTTCTGTTCTCTTCTGCATCAAGTTGTCTTTGGTCCACTCCTTGCTCGTAAGCTAAACACATACATATGAGATACATTTGTTGTTTTATACTTTAGCAACTCATATGGTGTCTTATTCAAGTTAGTATTTTTATTTACTCTATTCAAAACATAGCACGCGATATTCACTATCTCTACCCAAAAGTTCTTAGGTAGGCCATACTCACTAAGCATACTCACTAAGGATCACCTTAATAGCCTCTACCAATGTCCTATTTTTTTCTTTCAACTGCACCATTTTGCTGCGAAGTTTTAGGGGCTAAAAATTATGTTTAATATATTTTTCTTGATAAAAAGTTTCAAATTTCTCATTCTCAAACTTTCCTTCATGATCATTATGGATTGTTAAAATTAAACAACATATTTTTTTGTTGAATCCAAACTAAAAATATTTCAAATTTCTCAAATGAGAGACACTCTTGTACCTAAGAAAAACTTGAATAATCATCAATTATTACAAAACCAAAGAATTTTACTCCTAGACTCATTGTACTAATAGGTCCAAGTAAATCTATATAAAGCACTTCTAATGGGCTTGTGGCAACTACGTTCTTAATAGATTGAAAATAAGACTTAAATTGCTTCCCTAGTTGGCATTCATCACAAATGTGTTCTTTTGAGAATTCTAGCTTAGGATTGCCTCTATCTAATTTTTTATTGGGTAATCTTCCTAAGAGTCCCCATACTTGCATGGCATGGTCTCATATGTCATAACAATGATCCATCTATAGAGGATTTCAAGTAACAAGCAACATTAGAATTATCAATGTAGTTATCTATCATATAAACATTATTAATTCTTAAAGCTTCTAACACAATTTTGTCATTCAACATTAATAAGCATCTTGTAAAAAAAATTATGTCAAAATTTTCATCAAAAAGTTGACTTATACTTTAAACCTTCCACAATAAAAATATTTTTAATTAAAAAATAATTAGTTTTACCTATTGCACCTTCTTCTACTACATTTCTAGTAGTGTTGTCTCTATGTGTTACCTTTTTATCTTCTTTTGACTTCCAGTGTGATGAACTTCCTCATATCTACAATCATATGTCAATAACACTTGTCGTCCAAGTACTTCAAGCTCTCACTAGACCTCTTGTGAGAGCTCACATGATCACTTTCATAATCACCAGTGTTATTCTTTATCATGAGACATAAATTTGTTTCGTCCCCTTCAGCCTCTATTTCTAACAATTCTAAGTCTGAATTTGCAAGAAAGCCTTCTAAGTTCTCCATTTTCCCCTTCTTATCATGCCTTTTCTTCACCCATTTTTTTTTCTTTAGTTGACCTTTTAGGTTTGAGCAATCATATCTAATTTTCCTTGATTTCTTACATTCATAACAAACTACATCAGTAGAAAATTTATTCAATTTAGAATTTTTGCCTCAATATTTATCATTGTGGCACTTTTTCTTATGCTTCAAAAATTGTTTGATTTGTCTTATTGTTAGCACAATATCCTCATTTCTATCAATTTCAAAATTATTGGTTGTCATGTCTTTGGCTTTTAGTGCAACAATCTTTTTCCTTTTTATTATGACCTATATTTTCATTTCTTTGATTAACTTTTTTGCTTGTATGCAATAAAAATTTAAGTAAATTTTCAATAGAAAAATAGTTAAGATCTTTATATTCATTAATTGCAGTAATCTTGGCATCGTAAGATTCACATTTATTATTTTAGCATTTGCATTATCTCTACCTAAAGCATATTGGGATATAATGATTTTAGTAAATCTAATGTATGTATCAGTGATAGACTCTGCTAGGTTGTACCATTCATATTCATACAAAAGTAAATTAATACAAGATTGCTTCATTTCACTTGTGCCTTCGTAGGTGATATATAGTTTATCCCAAATCTCTTTAGCACTAGTACAAGAAGAAACATTCTGTCTTCTAAATTTAACGCATAAAAGAAACAATTAAGATATTTTGCATTCAATTGAGCATGGTCATGATCTTCTAAAGTCTATTTAGTAGATAAAATTTCAACTTTAGCACCATTTACAATTCTATAAGGCAGATAGTAACCAGTTTGAATCCTATATCATTTACAAAAATTAATAAATTGCAAATAAATGGACAATCTAATTTTTCAAAAATCAAATGAAATGTTATCAAATAGTGGCAGCCAGAAAAGAAAATATCCTTTTGAAATGCCTCTATTATAAAAATGTACAATGTGGATCTACTATGGTGTTTAAACTAATATAAATAAGATCCTTGCTTTGGTACCATCTAAAAGTGCTCTGGATAATCAAGAGGAAGGTAAATTAATAATTTTTTTTTTTTCTTAAAAATAGAGTATTATGTGGAAGTTAAGAAAATAAAATATTAAATGCATAAACATTTTTTTAATCTCTGTCATTTTTTTAAAATTTTTAAAACTTTATGTAAGAGCTTAACAAAAAATTCAACAAATAAACTAAAACGTGGGAAAGTAAATACATAAAGTTAAAAGAAATGCAAACTGAGTTGGTATAGTAGTTTAGTCAAAATCGACTAACATCCATTCTTCAAAGGTCCTCCTCTTTGGGTATTCCACTAAAAAGTGCTCCTTTAGCAATCAGAAAAATGATGATGCCCTTCTCCCTTACTTGTTGGAGAATAAACTTTACATACTCTTATAACCTTGAAAAGTCTTCCTCATTCTACCTAGCAGCATGGTGAAAATGTAAATCCCTCCTACTCCTCATAACGGCAGAGATGCCTCTTAGTCTTGTGCTCCTCACAATAAAAGAGATGTTGCTCCTTCCTTCTGCTCTTCGCAATAGTAGAGATGCAGCTCCCTTATCCTCCTTGGCTAGTAAAGGTTTTCGTCGAAAGACTCCCTAGATCTCCTCTCTAAGAGCTCCATAACCACAACCTGAAGAAGCCAAGGTGCAGGCCAACAAGGATAACCATGTGACTCCCTCACACCCCTTGAATCTCATAAGAAAACACTCCCTCAACCTTACCTTCTCTCTTTCCCAAGTGGTTTGAACTCTTTCTCATGCAAGGAGACACTTCTTCCTCTCTAAAGCTATCTCACACGAGAAAAATGTCTTGGTTACTCAACATTCCTCTTGGGTCTTATGTGAAATAATTAGTGTGGGTTATTTAAATAAAATGCTTATTTTTCAATTTATTGCTTCTGACCGTACAGCACAATACTATATTTGTATTATCCATTTAGTTTAACACCCATTTTAGATCATCTTATACAATATTTAGTCGTACAATATAATCAGTTATATTAAATCATTGATTATTTAGTGAAGGTTCAATTAAATCAAACTGTATGATTTATATCGTATAATATAATATTTAATTAAAGTTTGATCTTGATTTGATTCCTTGGTCTACAAAAAAAAAAAAAAAAGCAACATTGATTAATAATCATGTAGTATAAAATCTTTCGTGCAATAAGATTAGTTCAAATTTCCAAATTTAAAATTTTGATAACCAAGATTCGATGGTGCGGTTTATTTAAAATACTTGATCGTCCTATATGATGGTAAACCATATTGTATGATTAGTTATATTATTATTTACATTAACTAATTTAATCAAACATTTGTTTTCATATGGATTAACAGATCATATAGTGTGATTGCGATCATACAATACAATTTAAAGAGAATTCTGGTGTTTAAATTTGATCTCTACTCGTGGGTGTATGCACGGTTGTCTTGCCAACATACACCTAATTACATAAATACTCAAGAAAAATAAAATTACAGAATTTTGTTACAAATAAATTATAATTCAATGTTGCACTTCCTTGATTCTACTTCTTTAGTCCAATTTTGTGTATGTTGTACCTAAAATATTAGTAGCACACAAAAGCAACAGGTAATATATATTAAGTATAGAATAATAAATGATCAATCGAATAATATTTGTAATCATTAAAATAGTAGGTTGGGCTCTCAAATTTCAAAAAATATCTTATTTACACATTTATGATGTTATCTTTATAATCACAACTTTAGCTTTTAGTGAAGGGTGAAGGAAATAGTTTGTTTCATTTCATGAGGTAGATAAACGCTTTTAAAATTATTTTCCCATGGTTGTGACAATAATTCATATTCTTCGTTAAGTCATCTTATTCTCAACTTGGCATACCCCAACTATCACAAGAATATTATCAATAATCATGCAAAGTGTTTAGAGTAGTGTGGTGTGGGTATACTATTTTGTTTCGATACGACTATTAGTAAATTCAAGTGATCAATCAACAATCTAGAGTGAGTGTCTAAATAGGCCGAGGCATTCAAGATAAACTATGTGTGTCGCCTATCCTAAAATATTGAGTTTGATCAAAGCTACGATAGAATCCCTTTGTACTCTCACAAAGTTGGTGATAAATTATCTCTAGGAGTCTAAGATACTCCCCGATTAAGTCGCAAGAATCACCAAAGTTATTTTTCTTAGAAAATTATAAAGGTAATACGACGCCGTGTTGTCACATATTATGTTGACGGAGTTAATTGATTTGAAGTAGATGATTGGCCAACTCAATCTATGATTTAGTAACCATATTTTGAACTTCACTGGAGGATGAGCATATCTAACCTCTATTTAGAAAACGATGGTGGTTCCACCTTATGTTTTGTTCATTAGTAATGGAGAAGAGGACTCCTCATTGTCTCTTAATGGAGAGAATATCATCAATGGTGGTTGATGATACAACCGTTGGAGCTGCCACCAACATTTGAAGTCCAATGAGGAGACAATTAGGGCATCTACCATCCTTTCACCAGAGTTTATAATGGAGAGAACGTACAGCAAATAAAAAATGAATCTTGAGCGGTTCAACATGACTTATCAGAACAATCAACGGATATATAATTAAGGATTCAATCTCCTACTACTAATTAATTAACTACACGAAATTAATATAATCATCAGCTTAAGCTTTGCTTGAGATGACTTTTTTACTATTTTGTAGCTATTTTTAAGTATACCAATTTCTTAAAAGCAGAAAAAAAAATAGTGGTCTAAAGTTGTCTCAAACGAAGCTCTTTCTGCTTCTTAGAGAAGCTTTTTAATACGACTTTTTTGTACTAAAAAATTGCTTTAAAAGGCAGAAATAAAGCCGTCTCAAACGAAATGAGCAAAATTAGGTTTCGTTTCGTTTGAGACGGCTTTCTTACTGCTTCTAAAGTAGTTTATTAGAATTTTTGTACTAAAAAACTACTTTAAGAGAATAAAAAAGTCATCTCAAATGAAGCTTATTAGAATTTTTGTACTAAAAAGCTACTTTAAGAGACAATAAAAAAGCCATCTCAAATGAAGCCTTAGGTTTCGCTTGGGACGGCTTTCTTATTGCTTCTTAAAGTTGTTATTTTTTGTACTATAAAGCTGATTTGAGAAGCTATAAAAAAGCCGTCACGAACGAAGTCTTAGACTTCGTTTGGGATGGCTATTTTATTGCTTTTTAAAGCAGCTTTCTAATACAAAACTTAAAATTTTGTACTAAAAAAATACTTTAAAAAACAATAAAAAAAGTCATAATCCCAAACGAAGCCTTAATCTCCTTGCCTGTAATGATGATTAGAGAGCCCGATGTAGACTAATGGCCCAGCAATTGTTGTCTAATTAAATGAGTTTATTGATATTATTGTTAATTTGGATCAAAGGTCAGAAAGCTATCGCAGTGAATGGTGGCTGAGACGTCGCCAACAACTGCTGCCCATCTCCTTTGCTATTATTTGTTAGTTGACGTCTTCGTATTTGTTGTATTATCAAGTTGGTTATGATTGATTGACGTAATCTAATATTTTTTAAGAGTCACTATTGTTTATAAAATTTACATTTAAAATGTTTAATAAAAATAATAGGTTCATGTATCTGCACATATAATTTAAGTAAATTACTAAAAAAAATAAAGTGATAGTAGATAATTTTGGGAAAATTCGACTTTATATATCTCGTAATAGTGAAAGTAGTCGAATATGTCTCTTATTTGTTTTCTTGGAGAAATATGCTCGACGGTTGATTTTGAATCTAAATGCTCCCACTTTTTTTATCAGGGATTATTTGATGAAGCTCGTCTAGAATGAAATTGGTTTGAACTCAAACGTTTCGTTCGAACATGAATTGAATTTGAGTTTGAACCGTTATGCTAGGGCTTAAAATTTGCTGAAATCAGAGCTTGGAATATTGCCTCAAATTTAATTTTGGAAGCTTTCGACTCTTATTTATATCGAGATTCATGCCCGGTCAAGATGATTTATTAGCGACGTATCAGTTGCGATCTGAGGGGGGGGGGGGTAAAAATTATTCATTTCTCTTGCTAATCAAATTAAAATCTATTCGGTTCTTTTGGTAGATAATCATCCAAAAATGCTGATCAAATTAATAATAAAAAAAAAATCAAACTTCAATAATGCTTCTTCTTCATAGATCACAACTTTTATTTGTCAATTCCACCAATAAAAAAAGCATCCCTTGAAACTAACACGATAGTCGATGCAAACCACTGAGCTACCCTCATTTTTAATGCATTATTTATTGTAAGCTGATTTGCGATGAGAGAGAAAGAGAGAGAGAGAGAGAGAGAGAGAGAGAGAGAGAGAGAGGGGTCCATCTTGCTTAAGTGAAGACCCCGATGGGTACATAGTGTGGACTTAATGGACCGTTGGATGCATGGCCGATAGTAATTAAATTGACAAATGAAGGGAAGGGACAGTGTTGGCAGCACTGAGCTGCGAATGAGCTCATGGGAAAAGTATAGATTTATGCCTTAATAGAAATAAAGAAATAATTAGTTTAAAATTTGAAGGAGGATTTAAGTAGTCCTAGGGGTGTCAATTTCGGGTCACGGGTCGAATCCGAACTGACCCGGGTGCAAAACGGGTCGACCCTAACCCGACCCGGGTAGAGAAATGGGTCGAAAATTCGAACCCGGACCCGACCCGACGGGTTGCCGGGTTGACCCGGCTCGACACGGAACCCAAGGGCAAAGCTGGCAAAGTGGGTGCGCGGGTGGTGCGGGGGGTGCAGGCGAAGCGGGCGAGCGCGCGGGTGCACCGGCGGGCGCTGGCGCAGGCAGCGCAGGCGTGCAGCGGTCAGCAGCGGGATTTGATTTTTTTTGAATTAAACGGGTTCGCGGGTTGACCCGGCTACCCGTCGGGTCAACCCGAACCCGACCCGTTTTTCAAACGGGTCAATTTCTGGAACCCAAACCCGATCCGTTTTGAAATCGGGTCGGGTCCAACTCGGATTTTCCGGGTCGGGTCCGTGTCAGGTTTTCGTGTCGTGTCAAATATTGACACCCCTAAGTAGTCCTAACTAGAACTTTTTTTAAATTCTTTTAGATGATTTTTTAAGGTTTTTAGTATATATTCTACATTTTTCTTAGAGTATTTCATTACCCGAAGAAATTTTCTAAGTTGTTTTTTTAAGAAGATGGTTCAATTAGAAGAATTGTAGTCAAGTAATAGAGATCAGAGAATTATAATCAAGTGATGGTCATAAGATCATAATCAGGCGACAGTTATTAGAGGGTCTTAGTCGAATGATGTTAGTTAGCGTATCGTAGTAGGACAATGATGTTCGAAGTATTATAGCTGGGTGATACAAGTCGGATGACCATAGTAAGGTGGCTATGGTCGAAAGATTGCAGTTTAAAGACCAAAAAATATAGCAAATTTCCTAGAGATGATGTCGGGGATCAGAGTTGAAGTTGATGATGTGCATTGATCTAATAAGTGATGGCATGCATTAGCATTGGTAGTATGACATTGGTATAAGAACAATAGTCAAGTGACAATGGTTGGAGGATTATAGTCGGACGATGGCGGCGGGAAGACCATAGTCAAGCCATGATGTTCGGAGAATCATAGCCAAACAACAACAATTAGAAGAATTATAATCAAGTAATAGAGATCAGAGAATTATAATCAAGTGATTGTGATCATAAGATCATAATCAGACGACAGTTGTTAGAGGGTCATAGTCGAATGATGTTAGTTAGAGTATCGTAGTAGGGTAGCGATGTTCGAAGTATTATAGTCGGGTGATATAAGTCGGAGGGCCATAGTAAGATGTCTATGGTCGAAAGATTGCAGTTTAGCAAAAATGATCAGAAGGGTTATCGTCGAGTGATGGAGGTCAAAAAATCATAGTTGTGTCACATCCCGAGTTCTAATTGAAAGGAACTAATCTTACATACATTTTTTTTTTCAATATATACAATCATAGAGCCTTATATCATCAAATAAATATTGATAAAATTATCAATATATTTTCATTTACTTCACCGAATAAAAATAAAAAAAAGTCATATACAACAATCACAGTCTAATCTCATTTTCTACCCAATCATATGCATTTACCATGATTTTCAAAAATAATGAGTCTACAAAATGAATCTACATAATCTAAAATCAACTCAACTAGAGACTTATCCTTCTTGAAATTAACATCTTTAATTAAAGCAGGAATGAGCTACTATAGAATTCAATATACATAAAAATAAATAATTTGTACATCATTATAATATTGCATGAGCAATAAAACATGTATAATAAATTAACATGATGTTTATATTATATCTTATAACCATCAGACATGTGTTAGTAATAAGTATATATTAGAAATGGAAAAAATAAGCATTTATTTGAATATGATGTTAAAAATGAAATAGCATGAAAAAAATAATAATAAGTATATGACATCTCACTAAAACTTTTCACACTTTTTCCCTTCTCCTCCTTATACCTTCACTTTCATTCATAACTCCACTTATTCATATTTTTCCTACACCTCCTCCTATATCCACTTCTACTTATACATCCACTTGATTGGATTTTCCCTACACCTCCTTACACTGCCACTTCCAATTATACCTCTACTTGATCATTTTCCCTGTGCCCATTATAACTCCACTTCAACATATACCTCTACTTTTTTATTTTAGTTTTATTTAGGCCTATTAAATGCAGAAATAGACAATCATATAAGTGCACATGCCTTTATAACTCTACATAAATTTCACATAATACATCCACCAACTACCAGTTGCATTCCCTTTCTTCTCCCCCTTCTCACAAATTGTTAGTAGCATCAGCAAGAAAACATTAGAAATTTTAACATGTATATACAACAGGTAAGTATTCATCGGAATATACTATATGAAAGTTTGTGAGAGCCATTATGCTGGGCAAGTCTTTAAAGGACAGTCTCTATGAATGGGTAGAAAATCCTTACTAGTAAATGGTTAATCCCCATGGCAAAAATGGTTGTGAGCATGGGATGATTCAATATGTGAATTCATTTCCATAGGCTTTATATATAGATGTGTTCTTCCAATAGCCTTATTTGGGATGTTTATGAAAGTCTGGTGGCCTTGATTGTTAATAGTTGATGTGGAGAGGAGCTAGCTTGGGGCCAACACCCCTCAGGTTACAAACCTATCTTAATAAGTCCTTTGAATAGACCTATCATGAATGAGCATGCCTTCGATCTAAGCCCCCAAATGTGAACTCATATGTTGTGAGATCTTTTATGATATACAACAACTTGCTCACAAGTTGGAATTAGTGACTTCCTTGTAAGGAAAGGCCTCCTTTTGGGAAAGCATTGTTTTGATGCATGCTCCCTCAAAAATGAGTCTTGTAGACAAGAACCTACTTAGACTCATATGAGTTATCTTTATGGGCATATATGTGTATATATTTGGTTCATCCATTCACTTGCTCCTTTAAAGTGCTACTTGTAAGAGAATTGTAGAATAAAAGCATTGGTTGTTTTATCAACTAACAAATGGTATAATGAAAAAAAAAAAAAAAAAATTTACTATCCTACTTTCACTATTTCCATGAGTGGTGTTACCTATTATGAGATTCTTATTACAATAATGATTTCACTCATTAAAATATTTCTGACATATTTTTTGGCAGATTTTCTAATGGATTTCTGGCAGATGTCCGACGGATTTGTTTCCAGGGAACTTTTTCGGTGGATTTTAATAATTTCTGAAAAAAATGTTTTTTGTAATTTAAATAATTAATAATTTTGTAGTTATTTTAGTTTATTATTAGTTTAATAATTTTTAATTAATTATTAATTTAATACCTTAGTTTATTTAATTATTAATTTAATAACTTATCTTAATTATAATAACTTAATTAATTATTAACTTTAATATTTTATTTTAATTTATTCTTAAATAATTAAAATAAGTTATTAAATTATTAATTGATTAATTATTAATTTAATAAGTTATTTTACTTAATTATTAATTTTATAGCTTATTTATTAATTTTAATATTTTGTTTTAATTTATTTTAAATTTTAATATTACTAATATTATTTAAATATAAAATAGATAACATATTTTGCATCGCAACAAAGTGGTAGTCTTTGAAATTCCTTCAATAGGTCATGAGCTCGAATCCTGGGGTCATCAGGCGTGCGGGCGGTCTTGTGCAAGCGCGGGGCAGGCGTGTGCTGGCAAGGACCACGATATATATATATATATATATATATATATATATATATATATATATATATATATATATATATATATATATATATATATATATATATATATATATATATATATATATATATGTTGTTGCGTCCTAGAGTATTCACGGCGATAAAGAAATATAAAATTTAACAACTTAGCATTGTACGAAAATCTGGCACGCAATCATATAAGAGAGAGGGTGTAGCATTTATGAGACACCAAGATAATTTTTCGGGTCGGGTCCGGGTTCGGATTTTCGACCCGTTTGCCTAACCGGGTCGGGTTAGGGTCAACCCGTTTGAACCCAGGTCAGTTCCGGGTCAGACCCGAACCCGACCCGTGACCCGAAATTGACACCCCTATATATATAAATTTCTTGAATTATAAATTATGTGTAGCTTAGGCTTAAAAATCTTTTATTTATTTTCTAAATTAATGAAGAAATTTCCATTTACTTTAACAGTTGATATTAAGAGAGATATTTGATATTAAGTAGTCCACCTTAAAATAGTGGTTGGGAGCTTTCGCTTCAACCATAAAAGTCATGGGTTCAAAAATGTATTGTAGATGCGAATGAGCAATATAAATAGTTTTGAAAAAATATATATACAATATATTATCTCATTTTTTTTATAGAGTTTAAAGCAGTATATTAGAATCAATGTAATGAATTATAAATATAATATTTTTAATATCCTTTAAGATCTCCACAAAATCATTGTTATAGAAGGTAACTTTGTGGCAGAATTTTTTTAATAATAAAAAATAAATAAATGTAAAATATAAAATATGATTACTCTTGCATCTTAGGACATTCACAATGGTAGAGAGATATAAATTTTATTGTCCTAACTTCATACGAAGATTCACCACACAGACAAATAGAATTGATGAGTGTAAGAATCATAAGAGATATCAGAAGTTTTATATGGAAAACCTCAAAAAGAGAAAAAATCACGGGGGCGTGCCCAGTTGAAATGATTCCACTAGAGTTGATGGTTTAATAAAAATGATACCCATCCTCTAGGGAACGAATTGGGTTAATATAACAAATATAATTGTATGGAACACATTACATAGTAGAAGTTAAAAGAATCTAATGACATGAGAGCTATTCTACCGAGAATGTTAGCATGTTCGTTTGTTTGGTAGGATCGTAGTCAATCGACGGAGGTCAAATGAATCATAGTCGAGTGACAAATGTTAGAATAACAGTAGTCAGTGGGTGACATATTTAGTAGGTGATAGAGGTTGGAGGGACCGAAGTTAGCATGGATCTATGGTTGGGAGGTTGTAGTCAACAGGCTCCAAGAATACATTGAGAATGTCATATTTGGATATCATTTAATCATCCAATAATGCTATGAAGCTTTCAAAAATGCTTTGGTACTTTGATTTGAGCTTATTTGGGCCCAAATTAAAATAAATTTGATGCCATTGGGTTTGTCTCCTTGAGATGTTCAATTTGAGTTTAAGCTTTCTGGAATTAGAATTTGTATGGTCCCAAAATTAATTTTGAAAGTTTCTAACTCCTATTTATATCAAAATTTGTGTCTGATTAAGATGATTTATTTATGTCATAATAATTATGATCTAAAAAACTAAAAATCCATCCCAAATCAAACATGGGAATTCCCACTTTTTTAAGAGAAATTATTCTGTGTGAAGTCTAGACATAGCTCTAACTCCAGACTCCAACAACATCATTATACACAGATTGGTCACATTGATATTCAATTTGGATTTCGTATTTTATTTTTTCCTTGTCTGCTCAACTGACCTAGCTCAAAGGCTTATTTAAAAAAAAAAAATCCTTCACCATCCCATTCAAATTTAGGGTTTCTAGTTGGTGCTTCTTTTTAATGAAAAAATTCATGAAAGCTCCCCAATATTTAAGATTTTAGCTCAAGCAAATTTTGAGACCTGCTGAGAAAGAAAAAAATGATGAAGATGAAGATTGATTAGCAGAAGGACATTGTATTATTGAAGTTGAACAAATTACAGCTTGACGGAATGATAGGCTTAGGGTATGAAGTGAAAGTTACTTGGGTTGGAGTTGTTGTAGGTTTCAACTTATCAGTAAAGTTCAAACTCCTTCCAAGTTTTTAGATGTTCCTATAACAATAAACTATGAACAAGATTGAAGACACTCAATATAAAGTCAACAATGACTATATATAAGCTTGTATCCATAATCTAAAAATTACACATTGATTGTCTTTTACTTTGTATAAATTTCTTTAGTCTATGCTATTTTTGTTCATTTTGTGAATCTTTTTTAATGTAGTATTAATTGTGTAATAACTATATATTAAATACATATTTATTGTGTATTTACTGCATATTTATTACACATTGTATATTTACAACATATTTATTGCATATTTATTACAAATTTATAGTGTATTTGCTATGTACCAACTGGGTATTTATTGTGTATTGATAAATTATGTATTTACTTAGTACCAGGGCATATATGAGGATGATAAAGAGGCATAAGAGGTTCACTGCAGTTATGCAAAATGCTAGCTTTAGTGTTTGTAAGGATCAACACAGGTACTAGCCAAATTCTAGTCTGTTCAAAATATAGTTTCAAGAAGGGTATTAATTTGAATTCTCAAATAAAATATCAAAAATCAAAGACTAGAATACGTTTTTCAGCTATGATTAGGTTTATACTAAATGAAGCTAAAAATTGTAAGGTGAAAAAATTTATTGAAAGCCATAATCATGAATTTGCTAGGCTAGAAGATTGATATCTTCTTAGATCAAATAGGAATGTGAGTGATGAGAAAATTTTAGTTCTTAAATCAATTACAAAAGCTTAATAAGAATCATTGATGCATTTTTCTACCTTGTAGATGAAGTTGTCCAGAATGTTGAATTCCTAAAGAGGGATGCAAACAATTTTATCTAGAAAGAGAAAAGAGCAAAGATTGAATATGGGATACTAATTATTTGATTCAATTATTTAAAGATCATCAAGTTGATGACAACATGTTCTCACGGGATGTCTAAATTGATAAATATGATAGATTATGACTACTTTAGAGATATGGTGATTTTTTTTATACTAATTATAGGCTTAATAAATATTATTTAATATACCCATTTTTTGTTAGGATTATAATAAAACATTCTGCTTGGGGTGGCTTTCTTATCAGTGGAAATAATTGAATCATGTATATGGTTGTTTAGAATATTTGTAAAAATAATGGGTGATAAACATCGAACAATAATATTTATTAATTAAGACCAAGTAATAACTAGAGCCATAGAAGCTCATTACCTAACATGCATTATATGTTATTCCATAAGCTCTATGATTGCTCCAACAAAATTTTGGTTCTTAAATAATAACAACAAAGTCAGATGATGATTTTATAAATGTTTAAGCAAGTGTGACTCTAAGGAGGAGTTCATGAAAACATAGACTGAAATGATCATAGAAGGGAGCTTCTATAGCAATGGTTGGTTTGAGGAGCTTTATAGGATAAGAAATAAGTGGTCAATAGCATTCAATAAAGACTATTTTAGCATGGGCATTCCATCTGCACAGCATAGCGAGTCTATAAAAAATATGTGTCATCGCATTTCAATGCCAACAAGTTCAATAATTGATTATTTTTTAGGCGTAGAAAATGTGATGAACATATAGCGCTAGAAAGAGCAAGATGAAGATTATAAATGCAATAAATCCATCATAGTACCTGTAATAAAAATCTGTTAAATATTAAATCAAGCTACTTGATCTTACACAAAAAGGATTTATTCATTTTTATAGGATAAATTTTTACATGGTGTTGATGAAGTGAGTATAAAGCATGCCTCAAGTGATTCTTTAAAGATTTTTTCATATCACATAAAATAAGGATTAGTTCGATCTCTTGGGTTGCTCATTTCAATACAAAAGAGAGTCACATCTAATACACCTGTGGGAAGTTTGAGACGATGGGTCTACTATATTCTCATTGCAAGAGAGTTTTGAGATAGCTAAATATTGTGAATATTACTGAGAAGTATCTTCTACTACGATGATCAGTAGGAGCTAGAAAAAAAATATATACATGTCGCATATATGTTCATAGGTACAAGAAAGATATCTAAAGCTGGTAGTGGATTATATTCAAAAATCATCTCAGCATATTTACATATCAAAGTAACACACGAACACAGGGGAATGACGAGGATTAATAGTGCATGTTAGCTGCAACGAAAGATATGGCCGAAAATAGCGACTCGATTATTGATGGCAAGAGAAATAACCATAAGTTTGAAGGTAACACATGGGGTGACATTACAAAATTGAAATATCTAGTAAAGTGTAGGCCTAAGGGCATCTCTAGCTAATACAACACTAAAGGGTCATAGGGAAAAGAAGAAGAAGCCTAAGAGTAAGATTTAACTTACATACTTATTACTTTTCATTATATATTATAAGACAATGTATGTTTTGCATAGCTTAATTTTTTCAATAGAGAAACTTGCTGTAAAGGCAAAATATAGTACATAAATGTCTTCACCTTCAAGACAGAAGAATTTCTCAAGCATGCTCAAATGCTTCAGCGAGGAAGTCATAAAGACGAGATATACTGGTCAACAGGGTTTGAGTACACGTGGATGGTGATGGATATCATTGCTTTAGAGAAATAATTATATTTAATTTATTTATAATGACAAATTGCTAGATTAGAATATTAATTATAATGATTAATTTGATTGTTATTATTAAATCAAAATAATTCATTATAAAAAACATGAGTTATTGTAGTTCATTTTCATGTTACTTAACATGTATTTTTATTATGTATTAACTATGTAAGGAATAATTTTTTTATTGTGCATCAATTAAGATCTCTGTCAAATAACTTATATGTATATTTAATCCTTATGTTTTACATATTTATTTTATTTTTACTGTGTATTGATGATATATCGAATGTGCATTCAGAACTCAAATCAATGTATATTAAATGCATATTAACTGCATATTTATTGCATATCAGCTGCGTATTTATTGCATGTTTACTATATCTTTGGTGTATCAAATGTGCACTTAGTGTGAACTTATAAAAAAAATTGATTTTGTGTATTCAAGATTAAACTTGTAATAAAAAATATTTTTGATAAAATATCAAGATAATATCGTTGTGTATTTACTATGAATTAACTATATATTTACCACATATCACCTGCATATTTACTGTATATCTCTAGTTCATCCAATATGCATTTAGTGTGAATTTGTAAAGAAAATTATTTTTGAGCATTTAAAATTAAACTTGTAAGAAAAATATTTTTTTGATAAACATATTCAGAATTAGAGGGGCCTTGATGGGGAGAATGAGGGGTATGGGTTGGGAATTCTTTTTGTGTTGCTGGAGAGGAGATTTGCTGAGGAAATTGAGGGGAGTTCTATGTTTTGAAATAATTGATAGTAGTGCTGTCAACTAGTAGATTTAAAATAATTAGAGTCTAAAGGTTTTCGCTTGAGTAGATCTAAAACGGAATATATGGAGTGTAATTTTAGTAGTAATAGACCTAGTGAGGGGATTGTGACTTTGGGCGATCAAGTCATTAATAAGAGTACACATTTTAGATATCTTGGATCTATTGTTCAGAGTGATGGTGAAATAGATGGGGATATTATCAGCAGAATTCAAGTTGGATGGTTGAAGTGGAGGAATGCATCGGGCTTGTTATGTGATAGAAATGTACCCCTCAAACTTAAGGGAAAATTCTATAAGATGGTAGTGAGGCCTGCAATGCTTTATGGTGCCGAATGTTGGCCTTTAAAAGAGAAGCATAATACTAAGTTAAGTGTGGCAGAGATGAGGATGCTCAGGTGGATGAGTGGCTTTACCCTTAGAGATAGGATACGAAATGAGCATATACGTGAAAAGGTCGGAGTAGCTCCAGTAGAAGATAAGATTAGAGAAAGTCGCCTTAGATGGTTTGGTCACATAAAACGGCGGCCTTGCGATGACCCGGTTAGGAGAGTAGAGGTATTAGATTTGACTTTATGTTAAGAAAGGTAGGGGTAGACCTAAAAAGACTTGGTAGAAAATATTAGGAATGACCTTTCTTTATTAGATTTAAACGAGAATTTGACTTTTAATAGGACACAATGGAGAAAAAGGATTCATGTAGCCGACCCCACGTAGTGGGATAAAGGCTTGATGTTGTTGTTGTTGTTGTAGTGCTGTCAGCTAGTAAGTTATTTGCATCCTCCTGAGTTACTTCCTAGATGATATTAAAAATCTACAAATTATTCCATTGTAAGCAAATCTCCAATAATAGGGGCATTAATTGAAATGTGCTCTGAGATAAATCGGCATGCATACTTGCCTTTCCTTTAGCGTATGAAATAAATTGGAAACCTTTGGGAATTATAAAATATATCTATATCGCCCCGTCAAAGAAAATGGGGTCTTAAGTCAATGTACCTAGTGGCATTGATTGAAAGTATTCCAAGAATCAAATCTAAATAAGATCAAATATAATATTAGTTAATGAAATTAGTAAAATAAAAATAATAATTAGAATAATACTTATATGCTCTTAACACTCATAATTAGAAAAGGTACAAAATCATTTATATAAACTAATGACTTATGCATAGAAAACTTCTTGGCAATTTTATTAAACTCACTAACTAAGAAATCCCTTATGGTATAGGCCTAATTAATAGATGAGAACTCATCAATATTATTTGCAATAGTAAGGGGACTTCTTGGGGCTTTGTAGTTATGAAGGGAAAACATAAATTTGATAACAAAAACATGATAAATGACTTTAACATAATGGAAGGGTTAGTTGATCTGTTGATTCTATCATTTCAAACTTAATATTCATTGATCTGTATCTTGTAAGTATCTCGCTCTACCAATAGATCTCAACATCTCTATTTAGAAATCTTGTAAGAAGGGCAACTTTATATGAGGTGAACTTTATCTCATTACAATTAATGATAAAGCATTGCTGAGGAATATCCAAGAATTTGAGCTCGAATATCAGTGGAATATTTATTGGAACTATGGGAACTTCATAATTTGATGGATGTTTAATCTCTTCAAGGTGTTCTCGAAATCCTTGTCTATTATCTTGATGAATGAGTCGCATATAGTTCTAAAACTTGATGCATAACAATGCTAAGTATTAGGTCAAACATATATCCACAGACATTAGTGAAAAAAACACGTAGTAAAATATGCAGAGAAAAATATGCAGTAAATAAGAAGTAAATATGTAGTAAATCCACAATAAAAAGATTGCAATAAATACATAGTGAACATACACTAAATATGCATTAAATATGAAGCGAAAAATACATAGTTAATATGCAATAAATATATAGTAAATACACAGTTAATATGTAGTTCATAAAAATACACAAAAATAAATAAAAATAGCTTAGAAATTTGAAAACTGTGCAATATAATTTTGGAAATGGATGACAATCGATACAGAGTCGATACGAGTGAAAATGCAATAAATACACAGTAAATACATAGTTAATGTGTAGTTCATAGGCAGTTAATACGGAGTTTGAAAAAGATGCACAGTTAATACACAATAATAATTTCTCGTTCATTAGAGGATAACGGGTTAACTTATAAAACGACAAGCACATACCCTAAACACTTAAAACCCTAAACATTAAACCCTAAAATCTATTTTGAGAGATAAGTCAAGAAAAGTATCCCTTTCAAAATGGAGAAATTATTGTGTACGCAATCCGAACGCAGAATAAGGTTCGGATGCTGCGTATTTACTGCTTATTTTATTGCGTATTTTTTTATTCATAATTTTTTTTTACGTATTTTAAGTAGCAAATAAATAATACTCACTAAATACACAAATAAATACGCAAAAAATATGTAAAAAAATTATGTATAAAAAAATACGCAGTAAAATAAGCAGTAAATACACAGCATCCGAACCTTATTCTGCGTTCGGATTGCGTACATAATAACTTCTCTTCAAAATGAACTGAACACAAATGATTGACTAACCTTATTGCTGGATAATGAATTTAGTACCTGAAAGTGAACAGTGAATGTCGAAGATGAAAAATGAATGCGATGATGCAAAGTGAACTAGCTTCGAGACTTTCAATCTCCCGGGAATTCAAAATTTTCATAGGCCTCTAAGTCTGGTTGGTCGAGCTGACAAGACAAAAATAAAATACGAAAACCTCTGGACAACAAATAAAAAATAAAATATGAAATAAATATTGAATATCCATATGTCGAATTCCCATATCATGATTTTATATTTATTGGAGTCCAAGTGTCCAACATTTGAACTCCCCACAAAATAATTTCTACTTTTTGACCTAAGAGAAATAGAGCGGTGATCTCTTTTCCAACCTCACGAGGTATTTGGAGATTAGCCATGAATTTTATTCGTGGCCTGTGCTGTCCGGTGTTCTTACTAACTTGTCTAAATCCTCTGCCGACGCGTGAGAAGTAGTTCGTCGCTATCTGAAATTGACCGTTATTGGACATCCGAAGTTCATACGCTCAAAAGACAGATTCCCCAGCTCCCTCCCCAAAATGCCCTTGACAATGGAGAAAATCCCAATCTCTTAAGTTCATACCGGAATGAGGGGCAGAGAGAGAGAGAGAGAGAGGAGTAACCCCATAAATTGTGCGCCAACAAGGGAGAGCAACCCAACAAATTGTTTCCTGGTGAGGGAGAGCTGGGGAAGTGAGGTAGTTATGGGGAACACTGCATTACCAGCGTAACTGCTCCTTTCCTATCTTTTTCATTAATGGCGGCTCCGAGCTATCTTCTCAATCTAAAGAACTGTTCTTTCCGTTGAATGCTTAGCAGTCTAGTTTTTTTGAGAGCTTTCATCGTAGTGTCTCCCATCGAGTTGTGAGTGGAGAAAAATTGGGTTTTGGATTGTTTCTTGGTTTTCTCCCTCTTGCGGGTAACATGCATTGGGTTCTTGAAGAGAAAGAGAAGATTAGGTAACTTCTTCCTGAGTTAATTTCTTTGTTTTCTTGTATGTTTCTGGTTTTCTTCATGCTGAAGTCTGTAAGCACAGCATGGGGGATGATGATCAGTTGTGATGCAATTGGTTACAAATCTGCAAAAAATGAATGAATGATTTGACGTTCTTGCTTTCTCCTTAATTTTCATCGCTAGAATGGAAATGATCTGGTGCCCTTTCCAGAGCGGTTTTGTTTAAATTGTTTTGTAGTTACGTCTGGAGAGTTCTTTATGAGTTAATCCTTTTAGGGCCTGGAGTTGATTGCTGGTAAGACAATTGATTGAACCCCGCTGCTTTCTTCTTTTTTCTTGGTTTGTAATGGCTTCTGTTTGATTTAAGTAGTAGAAAAGCTTAAAGATGGGTCTACAGTGGAAGAAATGTATTGATTCCTTTCCTTCTAAGAGTAAAATAAACAGTTCAGATTCTCTTGCTTTATCACAAGTAAAATTTCTCACGGTTTCGGGGCTTTGAACCTCCAATACCTCCTCTGAAACTGAATCACCACAGCATTGTTTTTCTTTGTTGCTGGCATGTACCAGAAACTCTCTTTCTCATGCGTCTTGATAGCTAGATTTTCCCCTTTGTCTCAGTAAATCCGTCACATCTTAGCTTCAGTTAGGTGAAGCAACACCACTTCCATTTGTGTTCTTGAAAGGAATCTGGCTAATTAAATAAGAATTTTCCTTTGTATTTTTTCTTTCAGTTTCCTGTTTTCCTTGATGGATCTCCACTGGTAGAGGTCAATTGCTCAAAACTATACAAAGAGACTTCCATGGGAAAGAAGGCAAAGACAAGCCCTTCCATTCCTGCAAAGGACAGTGCTGGCTGGATATGGAGTTTCATTAGCATATTTGAATTCAGCCAGAGCTATAACCCTCACAAGTTACCTGCAGATAGAAAACGCAGGACTGCAAGAAATCTTGGTAAGAGACTTTTTTACATAAACTAATAGCTGTCCAGTTAATTTTAAAAGTTTCAATAAGATATGCTTTATTTACTGATCGATCCCTTCACTGTTAAATAATTGTTTCCTGTTAATCATCAAAGTATAAACAACACAATTCTCTTAAGATCAATATATCCACTGTTAATTAATTGTTCCAGTTTTTTTATATGAATGCCCTATCAATATCATCAGAATACCAGGCTTTCAAAAATTTCATTAGACTTTGGCTCTTGCTTAAAATTTTTTGTTGGTTCAAATCCCTTCAATCATATTGTTTTCTTAATTAAGTGTTTGATTGTTCATGTTCATTATTTTACTCTTTTTCACAATTTTATCGAATTTAATAAGCTGTAGGATGCAAAGTATTGTTGCGTACATAAACTTTTTTTAAAACATTTGTAAACTAGCTTCAGTTAAAAGGCCTTAAATTTTCTAACATTACAAGTAGGCTGAAAGGATAATTTGGCTTGGTTACTATTTCTTTTTATCCTGCATCTCTGTCTTATCATCCTTGTTAAGATGATTTTCAAGCTTATTTATTTCTATATGAATCAGTGCCAACTAACTTGTGCAGGAGCTTGCTTCTTGGGTAACAATCTCTCGAAGGAAACTTGGGAGAAAAAATGTGAAGACGATGCAAATGTAAGACTTGAATTTCTAGTTGAATCTATCTTTTTCATGTTGTTTAGTTGAATTTCAGAACAATAGGATATATCTGGTTGGTTAAGTATTTTCTACCATGCAAAGATGTAAGATATAGTATGGTCTAAGGTCTTCTGGTTAGATGAAAATTGTCAGAGTTAATGGCGGAGGATCAAACAAAAATTTGCTCCTTTTTTTTTTTAAATTTACTGTGTCCCTATTATGAGTATCTGATCACCGTCCATATACTGAAAAAGGAGCCTGTTGAGATCTGGAGCCTTTTCCGCTACCCTGTTTTAAATGGTTGGAGGCTTAGTCATCAGAGAATGAAAACTTTAGCAACTATAAGTCAATCCTTGTTGTAGCAATATGGGGGCTATTTTGAAATTTTTCTATATATATATATATATATATATATATTCCTATTGACAACCGCACAGTTGAAGATTTCTTTGTGCTTTAGCTTCAGTATTTTAGCCATCAGATTTGTAACAGCGCACCTACATTATTATAATTTTTAATTAGCAATTAAAATCATGATCAGCTAGCTCATCCACCCTCCCTACTTTTATAAGATTTTTCTCTACCAATTAAAGATGAATCTATTTGCTATTTTAAGTAGCTCCTTCTGCACTTTCCCAAAGTGGTGTTAGAGCCAAGGTTTGGCTATCCTTAATTGACCAATATATGGCTACCATAGCTGGGTATCCCATGGTAAAGTTTTTCAAGTATCTCCACTTAAGTCACGAAAGAAGGCGTAGTGTAGCAAGCTCTTTGGCTTCTTTGGGCTTGGAACTTGACTTTGGTTTAAAACTCTTTCCTTGAGGGAGAATATTGGCTTATGTGGAGGGTTCTCACATAAAGTACTATTGTACCACATTCTTTCTTGAGGGAGACTATTGGCTTATGTGGAGGGTTCTCACATCAAAGTATTATTTGTAGCACATTCTAGCTTGTAAACAAATCCATATAATTGTTTATTAACTAACTAATCTCTTGCAAAACCAATATGAAGCAAACAAAAGATTTTGTGAGCTTTCTCTATTAAATAATAAAATTCAATTTCTGATGAAATTACTGATGAAACAAAAGTGGATGAAAATTTCAGCAAATGCGCAGTCGAAATTTTATGTCATGCTTTCTGGTGGAATAGTCCACTGGAAATCAGGTTACTTTGAAAACTTTCTCCATTATTGAATACAAAAATGCAATTTTTCATGAAATTACTGCTGAAATCAAAGTGGTTGAAATTTTGGGCAAATGTGCCTCCAAAACTTTACGTCTTGATTTCTAGTGGAATAGTCCACTGGAAATCACGTTACTTATTTCTGTTGACCTTTATATTACACCCAAACGAATAAAAGAGAGGAGAAAGCAAAGTGAAAATCCCGCGTACATACCTCAAACCTGTCGGATCCTCGAATGATGCCGAGATAGCGCCGATTCGGCGCCGTTCGCATTACTTCTCCGCAAACTCGACGCAAATCCTGCGATAGTTCCTCGATCTTGCTCCCTTGCAGGTCGTTAAATACCGACTCAGAGGGATCCTTCGACTGCTCTCATTTTCTCTGTCCGACTCCACGCTTCATCTCCCACGACCGAACTTCCGTCGCTACTTCCGCTCTCTGCTTCACGACCCAAACCAGTGACCGAAATCCTTCACCCGACCTTAAATCCTAGACCCGAAGCCAAGCTTCCCATATCCTCTTCCTCTCACTGAATCGAAGCTAGCAAGCATCTCGACTCATCCAAACCCATCTGCCTTCCAAAATTTACCTCAGAACTTATCAGTTAAAACTCTCTCGCCGAATAAAAAGAAAAGCGGGCAGAGGCTGGGGCCAAATTTTTGGATCCCACAGATTCTGGCGACTCCACTGTGGATTGGTTTCTCTTTCCATCTTTCGCTAGTCGTCTCAGAGCTATAGTAGTAGTAAAAATCAATTTGAGCTTAAAACTCAGAACTCTTTCAAAATGATCATTCAAAGAATTAAATATTTGAATTTTCTAAAGAATGATCGTTTAAAAAAATTTCACGGAGATAACATATTTAGCAGTATTTTAGATTTATATTATTTGAATTACTCGCTAATGTTATCTGCTTTTTGTTTTTGTGTTATGTGGAAATTTCTGCATTTTGAAAGTGTGGGGTGATGTATCAGATTCTGATTACTAACCCTTACCTTTCATTTATGCAGATGGATTTACAGAACACCCCGATGACCATCCAGCTAGGACGAGGAGCCAGGATTCAGCTGGCAAATGCTGTTATCAAAACTGAAAATACTGGAGCTACTATCCAGTTTGGTAGCATTGACTTCGCTGCTGTTGTTCCAAGAGTTGCTGAAGCTCCTGTCCGTCATGCGCATCTACTAGTACCACGACCTACTTCTGAAAATCCTCATAGGAGGACTTCTGTGTTCGAGAGGCTATCACAGCCTGAAGCCCTGACCACCAGGAGAATTTTGATTGGTGGAAAGATTTCCGTGGTAACTGCCAACACCACTACTCCGTCAACCGGGTTATCTGCACCTGGAAAGTACTATTCTGAAGCTTCCTCATCTGGAGGAAGGCTTATAAGGAGGCAGAGAAGAAAGATGAATGCTGAACTCCGAGCTCAGCATCAACAACTCCTGGTCCACCCTTCAAACCTGTCTGTCCAGGAGCCTGAAGACAACGTTCCTACCCGGAACAAATTTTTTGATTTAAGGTGGGTCAAAAGAAACAGCTCTACTGGGGAGCTAAAGAAATTTTTCTGGGATCAAAGACCTGAAGCTCCAGTCCCTCCAACGAAGAAAGAGCCTGAAACTCTATCAGCTCGGGTATACTGAGTCCTGAAGACCGTGAAGGAGAAGGGTCTGAAGAAGAAGAAGTTCCACGGCCTTTGGTGATTGAGGCCAAGAGAACCCCGCCAAGAAAACACCTATCTGTTGCGGCGGAAAGAAGAGAAAGAAAGTATATCCCGCACGGTGAACATCGGGGTGTGACACCTAAACCATATGTTCAGGGATCTGCCGCCAAAAGGTCCCGGTGGAAAGGAAAGTAAATCTGGAGGCCAAGGCCTCGTAGAGAAGAAAGAAAAGAAAGAAGAGCTGATTTGAGCGCGACATCTGGTGCAACTTCCTGGAGATCCGCCCCTATCTACAAAGAACATCAGAAATGGGTCCCATAGAGGATCCACAATGAAACTCCTCCCGACGGTCGACACCTTGGAGAATCTTTTAGAGGATCCCATCGATCATCAGCCCCTCAAAATGAAGAACCTACTAGATCTCTTCTAATACCCGGATCTCCGAGCGACGACGCCACTGGATCTCTGGTTCTTGATTCAGCAAGGAGACTTCTTCAATCAGCGGGCTGCAAAGTTGGTTTCTTCTTTTGGAGGGGCTGATAATCGACGGGATCCCCTTAAATATTCTCCAAGGTGTCGACTATCGGGAGGAGTGTCATTGTGAATTCTCTTTGGGACCCATTTTTGATGTTCTTTATAGATAGGGGAGGATCTCCGGGAAGCTGCACCAGACGTCACGCCCAGATCAATTTTTCTTTCTTTTCTTTCTTCTTTAAGAGGCCTTGACCTCCAGATTTGCTTTCCTTTCCACCGGGACCTTTCGGCGGCGGGTTCCTGGATAAATGGTTCAGGTGTCAAGCCCCGATGTTCACCGCGTCGGATATACTTTCTTTCTCTTCTTTCCGCCGCAACAGATAGGCGTTCTCTTGGCGAGGTTCTCCTGGCCTCAATCATCAAAGGTCGTTGGAACTTCTTCTTCTTCAGACCCTTCTCCTTCACGGTCTTCAGGACTCGGTATACCCGAGCTGATAGAGTTTCAGGCTCTTTCTTCCTTGGAGGGACTGGTGCTTCAGGTCGTTAATCCCAGAAAGATTTCTTTAGCTCTCCAGTAGAGCTCTTTCTTTTGACCCACCTTAAATCAAAAGTTTGTTCCGGGTAGGAACATTGGCTTCAGGCTCCTGAACAGGCAGGTTTGAAGGGTGGACCAAGAGTTGTTGATGTTGAGCTCGGAGTTCAGCATTCATCTTTCTTCTCTGCCTCCTTGTAGGCCTTCCTCCATATGAGGAGGCTTCAGAATCGTACTTTCCAGGTGCAGATAACTCGGTTGATGGAGTAGTGGTGTTGGCAGTTACCACGAAAATCTTTCCACCAGTCACAATTCTCCTGGTGGTCAGGGCTTTAGGCTATGATAACCTCTCGAATACAGAAGTTCTCCTACGAGGATTTTCAACAGTAGGTCGTGGCACTGATAGATGGGCACGACGGACAGGAGCTTCAGCAGCTCTTGTAACAACAGCAGGGAAGTCAATGCTACCAAACTGTATGGTAGCTCCAGTGTTTCCAGTTTCGATAATAGCATTTGCCAGCTTAATCCTGGCTCCTCATCCCAGCTGGACGGTCATCGGGGTGTTCTATAGATCCATCTGTATAAATGAAATGTAAGGGTTAGTAATTAGAATCTGATACATCACCCCACACTTTCAAAATGCAGAGACTTGCACAAAATACAAAAACAAAAAGCAGATAACATTAGCGAGCAATTCAAATAATATAAATCTAAAATACTGTTAAATATGTTATCTCAGTGAAATATTTTGAACGATCATTCTTTAGAAAATTCAAATATTTAATTCTTTGAATGATCATTTTGAAAGAGTTATGCATTTTAAGCTCAAATTGATTTTTACTACTACTATAGCTCTGAGACGACTAGTCAAAGATGGAAAGAAAAGCCAATCCCCAGTGGAGTGGCCAGAAATCTGTGGGCGACGAAAATTCGACCCCGGCCTCTGCCCTCTTTTCTTTTTATTCGGTGAGGGAGTTTTAACTGATAAGTTCCGAGGTAAATTTTGGAAGGCAGATGGGTTTGGCAGAGTCGGGATGCTTGCTGGCTTCGATTCAGTGAGAGGAAGAGGATATGGGAAGCTTGGCTTCGGGTTTAGGATTGAAGGTCGAGTGGAGGATTTTGGTCACTGGTTAGGGTCGTGAAGCAGAGAGCGGAAGTAGCGACAGAAGTTCGGTCGTGGGAGAGGAAGCGTGGAGTCGGACAGAGAAAACGAGAGCAGTCGAAGGATCCCTTTGAGTCGGTATTTAACGACCTGCAAGGGAGCAAGATCGAGGAACTATCGCAGGATTTGAGCCGAGTTTGCGAAGAAGTGATGCGAACGGCGCCGAATCGGCGCAATCTCAGCATGATTCGAGGATCCGACGGGTTTGAGGTATGTACGCGAAATTTTCACTTTGCTTTCTCCTCTCTTTTGTTCCTTTGGGTATAATATGAAGGTCAACAATTTCTAGCAGAATTTCCACCAAAAATTCGTTTGAAAGATTTATTTTTTTTTTTTTCAAATTCATATTCTTCCTCCCATTCGCATGTTCAAAGCCTCTCAACCTCACAAGTCCCCTTCTCCTTATGAGAGTGCTGGTGTCTATTATGGGTCATTTTTTGCTGTATCTCTTCAAGTTTTTCATAAATCTGATTCTCCATCTTATTTTTAAATCAATTTCAGATTTCGCTCATTAGTTTTTCTGATTTAGATTTCTAAAATTTAGCAGTTAAATTTTTGTAAAAAAATTTAGATCTATATTTTGATTTATATTATTAGTTTTGGGAAATATTTATGTTTTAGGTTAAGTTGTTTTTTATTGGTGTACAAATACTTTCAAAACATTTAAAGCATAAGCAAAATAAGGATTTACCAGATTTTCAATATGTATATCTGATCTTGGGGCCAACACTACTTTCTTAACCACATAATTATTTTCATAGAAATTTCTAGATGCTGCACAAAATACTCATTTTCAAATATTCACTTACATTTCACTTTTACTTTCACTTTCACTTCCCATCAAAATTTATTTAGAAGTTTGGAGTTCTGTAAAACATGGCTTGGAATATTTCTTGGCCTTATTGTAGAAATATTAACATATAAAAGATCATGACTAGAATGCACATATTCCAATGTCTGCTTATATCTCCACTTCCCTTTTTGCCTCCTTTTACCTCTTACATCTGCACATAACAGCCGGGGCCAAAATTCCTCCCTCATCTACATCAGTCAGATGGGGCCAAAAGAATACTTATATTGTTACATAACCTCACATGCCTACTTTTAACAAGTTGGATCAGAATCTCTACCACATTTGCATCAGACAGATGGGGCCAAAAGAATATATCCAAGGCCCTTTGTTAAATAACAGAGTGAACTTTAACATACATCAAAACAAAACTCCTCTAATGCTGATGCAAATGCAATACAACAGTACTTAATTTAAATGTTTGATGTAGTATATAGAAAATTACATAAATTACCAATAAAAGTCACTTTTCTTGTAGAACAAAATGCTCATTGAGCTTTCATTTTTTTATTTCCTTCTTTATGAGAAATATTCACATGAATATTTCAAGACTTTTATATAACTACTACAATTGTCAGAAATATTTTAATTCAACAATATACTCAGAAATTCGTACATTAAAAACCAACAATTGAAAACTCGATTTCATATAGTCAAAGTATTCATAATACAGAGTATAATAACATATTAAAAATTTCAGGGTGAAAACTTGGTAAAATCAGAGAAAAATATATTTTAGATCATATCTTTTTATAAACTTACTGAAATGCAAATCAACGATGGGAGTTTAGGAGTCTGGAACTCAATAATTTTTTGAACTAGCCCAACTAATAAATCCTCGAATTTGGCCTATAAAATCTCTCCCTTCATTTCTCTCTCTTTCCCTCTCCTCCTCTCCTCCTCTCCTCTTTTCTTCTCCGGCAAGGCTGCGGTGGTGAGTGAAATAAGTGTTAACCTCTATATTAGAAAAAAAAAGGACGGGGAATAAAAAATTGCTAAAATCATTACCTGATCCTGAATGCCGCTGCCCATGCCGATATCCTGCAGAAATCCCGCTCTGTCGCTACAGTGTCGCAGCAACGGCGCCGATGTCAGAATCCCATTCCACACCTCGAGCTCCATCCCAGTTCGCGTCGATAAAACAAAAGCGATTTCTTTAAAATATTTCATCGGAATTCCAATGGAAAAAAATTTCGCCAGGAAATTAAATGTCAAAAAATATTTTCTATGGGGTTATTAGGGATGAATATTTATCCGTTTGAAATTCACATAACATTATAATGTTTGACTGAAAATTCTTCTCTGCTGATGGAAAAAATCATCGAAAATGATTGTTTTTCTTATTGTGCTCATTATAGTCATCCTTCTACCAACTCTTTCTCCAACATGAAGTTGTTCCTTTCAGTTTTCTCCGTGAAATCAGGGTTGCTTGCTTAGGTTTCACCCTTCTTCTTTATGTTCTTAAGTCTCCTACTGGATATGATTTTCCGCATTAACTCTTCTCCCTTTTCTAGTGCCATCACTCTCTTGCCAAATTTTTTATAACCTTTCGAAAAGGACTTGCTGGCTAAACCTTATTTTTTCTATTATCATCTCTTCATGCATAATCTTTTGTAGTTTGTTTGTTATTTTTCTTTTATTTAGAAAAAGTCATGATTGAACTAAAAGACAAGATAAAGAAAACATTGGCTAATTATATGATTATATCTGTTACTTTACAGGTTGATTGTTGGGAAGATACAACAGTACTTTCTCGTATGCCAAGTGTCAAAAAACTTATGGAGGAAGAAATGTCCAAAGAGAGAACCTCAAAAGCTTCTGGCTGTAGCATCAAATCAAATCAAAAGATAACTAAACACCACAAAAATAACTCTGACAATCGGATCAGTAACTTATTCGACTCTGATTATCTAGTTTTGGAGCAGTTCAAATGTGGAGAACCAGTTGAAGGTTCCAATCTTATATTTGATTTAGCTGCATTGATGATAGAGTTCTATTCTGCAAGCCGTATTTGTTCAGATATGTTTGAAGAAATTCAGATTGATTTATGTGGTACCTTAAGATCTAGTGGCCATAAAAAGCATGCTAGTCTTGATGAATCTGATTCCCGGCTTGCCTGCAGGCAGTTTATGCTTCGGGAGGCACTGGAAATTGAAGCTGAAGCCTTCCTAAGTCGGAAGATTGATGACACCAAGCAGCTAGTTGGAAATGGGGTTATACACGCCCAGGAGTTTCTGGATGCGTTGGAGATACTGAACTCAAACAAGGAGTTGTTTCTAAAGCTTGTTCAGGATCCAAACTCACTTGTGTTCAGCCATGTTCAAGAGCTTCTGGCACCAAAGGCTGTGGAATTTTCTGAACTCGAAGCATTTCACAGCTTGGAAGGAAGCGAACAGCTTGAGGAAGAAGTTGGAAATTCTGGTCAAGATGGGAAACGTAGTAGTAATCAAATGTTCCAGAAGCAAAAACAACCTTTTCTTTTAGAACAGACAAACAATTTTCGAGGGGAAATTGCATCAAAGACCAGAAAAACTTCCAAGGAAACGAGTAAAATTGTAGTTCTAAAGCCGCGCCTATCAAGAAAACATGATGATTCAACCCAGAACAGTCCATGCTCGTCTCCTCAATCCCGTTACAGCAAGAAGCATGAGAAAGTTGTCGAAAGAACTCTCTCACATTTTTCATTTAGAGAAATTAAGAGTAAGTTAAGGTACATAGTTGGTGAGAGCAGAGGGGAGCATAATTTGATTTCCAAGGGTAGTATCAGCAGGATTCCATTTTGTTCTAAAGTTTCAACTGACCGATACAGTATGCCTTCCACAGAAAGTTCCAAAACAAATGTTACAAGCAAAATTGATTGCAGCTCTGAAAATATTTGTAGATCTTCTCCATCTCATAGCAAAGTAGACGAGGAATCCAAGGTGAAAGAATGGCAACCAAAAACTGAAGTTGAAACTACTCAGTGCAAAATACAAGGACTATCACTTGTTACTCTCTTTCGTATGGAATCCCTCAACGATGAAGCTGAGAAACATTATTCCGAGATGACTGGTACTGAATATAGAACCAATAACTTGACAAACTCCGACCTCTGCAAGTCTACAGAGAAAATGATCTCTCCATCAGATTGCAACCTGCTAACGCTGCAGTTGATCGATGGCACTTCTGCAAATTTAAATTCAGTGCCGAGTTTGAAGGACACGCCATGCCTTAGTAGTGATCTTGATGTGAAAATGTCAGTGATCAACGCAGAAGCAGAAATGGACAAAGCCATAGTAAAGGAAGAAACTTTTGATAGAGAACAAACTGGCACAAACGGTATAATATTCTTGAAATCCAAAATTATTTTAATTTTTTGAATTGCTTGCATATTAACTATGTATGAATCAGTATTGATCCATCACTTAGATTTACCTTTTTTTTTTTACGAATATTGAGATTTTCTGTATCTTTGGCAGGAAGAGAGGTAAATGTAGAAATAGAACAAGTAAAATCTGTGCATATAAATCCTGCCGTGAATTGCAACAATTTGTACATACCTGATGATTCTTCATGTGAAAGTTGCACAGATGGATGTTCTACTTCATCCGAGCAAGTATGTCTTTGGTGAACAGCTTATTTATAGCTTTCCTTCATTTTAAAGATAGTAATTAATGGAGGAAATCACTCTTTTTTGTTCTCAGGGCACACCAAATGAGAAACCAAGAATACTGATCCCGACTGCATCAATATCTCCAAACAAATTAATTATAAATCAAATTGAATCGTCTGAGTTCATCAGCGAAAAAACAGAAAGGCCAAGTCCAGTATCTGTGCTTGAACCATTTTTCTTAGAAGATGATGCAAGCCCAGACCATCCAAGTATTAAATTCGGTAAGATTTAAAATTTAAATAACCATTTTTTTTTTTTCCTTTTTGCTTCTCAAATTTTCTTTTCTTCCATCAATTCAAACTGTAAAACATTTACAGATTCTTTTACTACAGATGAATTAAAAAGGCCTTTGCAACCAATTCATCTCAACTTCCATGAAGATTCTACAGTTGTTATAAACACATCAGATTGTTTGGTAGCTCATCAAAGAACTTGTTCATTTGACATGGAGATCATGACTAAATATGTAAGGAATATGCTGGAAGCCTATAGTTTTGATTCAGAGATGAGTCCAGAGAGGTGGCCCTCTTCAGACCTGTTACTCCACCCCTCACATTTAGGTGAAATAAAATCATTGCAAAGTATATATCCAGAAGACCCAAATCTTCTATTGGACTGTGTAAATGAGGTTCTTTTAGAGATAAAAGAACGGCGATTCCAGATCTGCCCCTGGGTGCCAATTCTGAAAGAGTTTATAATTCAAGAAGTTTGTAAGGCCATTAAGAGATTTCTAAGTTCACAGGTTCAATATACTATAAATGAGATAATAATGAAAGACATGGGCAGTGCAATGTGGAATGAGCATAGGTTAGAGATGGAGTGTATCTGTGCAGAGATGGGTTGGAATATATTTGAAGGGTTGATGGAAGAAACCATATTTGAGATGTTTTGGTAAACTTGTAATCAAAATATATATAGTATTACAAAAGTTGTTTGTAGGTCTTCCTATATTAAATCTTAGCCTTTTATCTTATTAGTATTTCTCAACATGCCCCCTGCTGTATGCTCAATGATATTCTTCTTGTTGATAAAGCTAAAGAGAGAGTTGAAGGTAAACTTGAATTATGATCTAAAGGTTTTCTTTTGAGCATATCTAAAATCGTATGGAGTGTTATTTTAGTAGTAATAAATCTAGTGGGGGATTGTGACTTTGGACGATCAAGTCATTAATAAGAGTACATATTTTAGATATCTTGGTTCTATTGTTAAAAGTGATGGGGAAATTGATGGGGATATTATTATTAGAATTCAAATTTGTTAGTTGAAGTGGAGGAATGCATCAGACTTGTTGCATGATAGAAAAGCCCCCCTTCAAACTTAGAGGAAAATTCTATAAGATAGTAGTCAGACTTGTAATGCTTTTATGGTGCAGAATGTTAGCCATTAAAAGAGAATCGTAATATTAAGTTAAGTGTTGTAGAGATGAGGATGCTTAGGTGGATGAGTGCCTTTACTCTTAGAGATATAATACAAAACGAGCATATACATGAAAAGGTTGGAGTAGCTCCACTGAAAAATAAGATTAGAGAGAGTCGCCTTAGATGTTTTAGTCACATAAAACGATAGTCTTCTGATGACCCGGTTAGGAGAGTAGATGTATTAGATTTAGCTTACTTTAATAAAGGTAGACGAAGACATAAAAAGTTGGTTAAAAAATATTAGAGATGACCTTTCTTTATTAGATTAAAAGGAGAATTTGACTCTTAACAAGACATAATGGAGAAAAATGATTCATATAGCCGACTCCATGTAATGGGATAAAGGCTTGATGTTGTTGTTGTTATTGTTGTATATCTCAACATCAATTTGGATTCATGTTGGGTAGCCTTGCTATGGAAGTTATACATTTGTTGAGAGGTTTGATGAAAAGTATAGACAGAGAAGGGAGGATCTACATATAATATTATTGATTTAGAGAAAACATATGATAAACTTTTAAGATAAATTCTTTGGAGAATTCTAAAAAAAAGAAGTTGATAATGCTTATATTCAAGTCATTAAGGATATGTATACAGGTTTGTGTGGGCTCCAAAAATGTGTTACCTAGCCTCTCCGTACGTAGACCCCTTTTCTTTCTTTTCGGGTCGCCGAGGAGAGCTTTAACAAATATGTTCTGAGGCAAATTTTCAGAAGGCAGATTGGATTTTGAATAGACCTTACCTAGAGATTTCTCCCTCATTTTGCAAGGACTTTATGATCTAAGTTCAGGTTTCCTATAGGCACTGGCCCCTATAATTAATTACACCTCCTGGTGGCTAGAGAGAACTTTCAATTAAAGTTAGTCGTCAAATAGATACATAGAGAATACATGGTATATGGTGTATAGTAGCAACATGGGTTTAATATTTTAAGATATAGTATTTAAAATTGAAATTTTCACTATTTTGCACTTAAAGTGGACGGTGTGGGAGTGATGATAGACCTTATCAGGATCCTATGGTTTTGTCATCCTGGTTCATCACGGTCCCTGGTTTACTTTCAAAAGATATAGTCGACCCAACCTAACAGAAGGATCCTTATCGGCAGCCATGGGTTGCATCATCCAAGGGAACCATATAGATCTAGGGTGAGTATTTGTCTAAGGAAAAAAAATCTAAATCCACCTTATCTAATAGAGGGCTTTGTACCTTATCGATTATATCTTATTGATTCATATCTCAAGTTTTTGATGCCATGAAGGATCATACGGGCTATTACCTTAACTTTAATATGGTGGAGTCTTTGGACCATGCCACTAGGTCAGAGGGTCACGGTCATAATCGTTAATTACGTGGAGCCATCTAACAAAACCACGAGTTTCTTGCGGAGCCATCCAACTAAACCGCTGATTGGAGGACCAATACCACATCCTTACAAGCAAGAGATTATTTGAGAACGAATCTTAGTGATATTTTTGAGCATATATTAGCTCTTTGTGAGCTGAATTGGTATTTGTATTTATTAGTCTCAACAAATTGTTTCAAAGGGTGGATTGATTTTGCATTAAATATTTTGATGGTTAATTTCAATTTTAAATGTTTTAGGTTTTGATATTTTTTGGAGTTTTCACTTTTATGGGCATTTGGGTGGCATTTGAAGATGTAGAGTCCCCTCCGATTGATATAAACATTCAACACGGTCTTCATCGATATATTTATGGATATTTTTATTTCATTAATTGAACCTTCTCGACTCTGTATACTTATTGATAGATGATCAGGTCCATCATCGGATGTATGCTTTTATTGATGAATTTTTCTAGTTATAGGCCTTGAAGGCCTAATATCAATATATTAAAATATGTATCTCGATCAACATCGTGACTGTATATTTATTTGATAGTTCAAGCCATGTCGTCTCCTATCTGCTTGCAAGGATCAGGCTCGAACTTAAATTTATCATTTGACCCACTCAACATCTTCAGATGTCATGTGCTCACTCATAACATGCTCTCTAAGGCCCACACAAATATTTAGGGGGAATTTTTGTAATTATCTGTTGAACATTGTCTACTCTGTCTAATTGCTGATAGAGAATCTGGTTCATAGTATGCTTTATGTTATTATTAGTGGATTTTTAATATTATAGATCTTGAAGGCCTAATATAAATGTATAAAACAAATATCATGGTCGACGCCATGATCGTATATATATTACTGTGCATAAGACGTATTATGCATGTAGAGAATCCATCACATTGGTGTTTGGTGAGAAAAATTGTGTATCACCACGCAGATTTTGATTTCTCCTATTTTTGTAATCGAATACTTCATTGAGAATAAAGTACGATCTCGAGAGGCCGACACAATATTCTATAATGGATTCAATATCAAAATAGGGTTTTGAAAATTGATATTTCTATAATCAAACATAGTTCAAAGAATAACATATCATCTCAAAAGTTGAACATGAAATCCTATAGAATATGTTTAAAAATAGAAATACGTTTTTTTTTTAAAAAAGTTTATTCATTCTTTTATTTAGATATGGCAAGAAGAATATAATATCATCTTAAAAGACGAATATAACATTCTTCAAGATATCCAAAAGCTAAAATGAGTTTTATAAAATTCATCATTTCTAAATTTGAATATAACAAATATAATATTATATTATCTAAAAAGATAATAATAACATTCTACAAGTCTATTCAAAATTAGAAATGAGGTTTTAAAAATATCTACGTTCCCAAAGATTTTTCCCTTATTTTATACGAATAAAATAAGGTTTATTTTTAGTCTGGGGTTCTCAAATCCCTATAGAGGCAAGCCCCTATAGTTAATTACATCCTAAGAGAGAAAGCTCCTAAGAAAACTCTCGATTAAAGCAGTGATTTCACACCCTTTTGAGTACAAAGTAAAAGACAAAAAAACAGAAGTAGGAATTTTTCAAGGAGAAAGCTCAATGTTGAACATTTATTAGCGGGTCAAAGGAAGAAAAGTAGGAGGTGTCGGATTCTGAGAAGCCCAGAGACAACCTCAATCTATCCTATGTTGGGCTTATATTTTATGAGAAAATTTTATATTTAAGTTGACATTTTATTAGAAATTTGGGATTTTATATTCCCAGAGGGTGAGGACTTAAGATCTAAAAAGAATCCGCCTCAGAACCTAAATCTAATTTGGGTACTATAAAATAGTGACCCGAACCTAACTAATGAAGTGCGAATCTGGACTTACCCCGGCCTGGATTGGGGAGCCAGCTAACCACCTAGGCGCTTTAAAACCATGTATCCAGTCTCTTATGAAAGATGGGTAGGGATGTTATTTAAGTTTTAAGGAATTGGGGACCGACATCTAAGATAGATCCTAATTGGTCCCTCAATTTATGTATGGTGAAAAATGTCTAATAATGCAATTAATATTTTAGACTCTTTTTAATTTGTATCTAATACAATGCATGCTAATTGACTCGAATGCATAAAATGAATATGAAGCAGTTTAAAAATTAGGCTTAGAAAATAGGTTTTTTCCTAGAGATTGCACAACTTCCCCTTGACAGAACTGCACTCTCATAGGTCAAGTGGTCTGTCAGAACCCGCAGGCGGGGAGGTGCCTAACAAGGAAGAGAAAGTATTAATATGCTTATGCTGACTCTCGGCGGTCCCGAGCTTACTTCTTAGATCGTTAGAGTTACTATGTGAGCCTAAAAATTTTATTTAAAATTACAAGTAGAAGAATTTTAAGCGTACCCTTACGAAAAAAATCTCTCCGATTCGAATCCAGGCTAAAATAAAATACGGCATGCAAGAGTCCTAAAAAAATTCTATTGCACAAACAATGTAAACAATCAATTTTAATAATCCAAATATAATGTCCAATGTCCATATTACATCCAGAATTTGCAGAAAAGTAAAGTGGCCGGGCACCACTGACAACAAACCCGGATTCTAATCCTAAGAATGATGCAAGTGATTTTTTAAAATGGGATATACTGTTCCTTGAATCTTCATTTCTTCATCTTCTTTCTTTATTTCTCCATTTCATCCTTTCTTCTTCTACGAACTTCTTGAATCCGTCGGGTTCTAGATATCCAAATGAAAAAGAAACTTATCCTTAAAAAGGGGTATTTTCTTTTCTATTTGGATATTGAATCATCCTAATTTGGCTTTCCAAATAAAAGAGAATAATCCTTTTAAGGTATATTCTCCTTTCTTTGGATTCCAAATTGGATGTGATATCCCACTTTCAAAATCACTTTCACAAATTTTTTTTTTTTTGACTTTTCAAATACATTTACATTACATTACGTTTCACAGAAAGGAAAAGAAAAATCTAGACCACCTGCAGGGTTATCCTAAGCAGTTTATAATAAAATTCATCCCAAGCAGTTATATATAATCATTTTAAATTAAATCACTCAGCCACACTTGGCCACACTCTTTCTTATTTGGGCGCTAAGCAGCTGAAGCACCTGTAGCACATATATATAATTATTAATTAGTTAGCCCCCCTTTACTGCCCTGCACGAGTGTGGCCACCTGCAGAAAATTCTATTAACAACCAGATCGCTCTTAACCTATGGGTAATCTAATCGTCAATCAAATCACATCACAGAGTGCGGTAAAAGTAAGTAAACAAACACACCAACAATTTACAACCAGCATGCAATAAAACTCGAGAAAAAGCCCGTCACAGTGCAGTAAGGAAATAAACACCGGCCTAACCTAAAGCTAGAGTCGGTTGTCCTAGCAAACAATTCTAAGTGTGTGCAACAGGTTGTGTGGTTTTGATATGTCCTATATAGGTTAATTATTGACTAAAGTTTTCTAATTGATTGAATTTTAATTTAAAAATGTTCACTAATTCTAGGGTAAGGTGTCACTAAGTTTTTTCTATGTTATATGTTTCTATCCTAAAGTGTGCATGTATCTTAAGTCTAAGTTTTCTAAGACTCAGTCCTTAATTTTTGTCCTTAAGTGTCACTACTGTTGTATAGGATGAAATTTTTTTTTGTTATTACTAACCCTTAGGAGTTTGCGCGTGTGTAAAAGGAATTTAGGGATCTAAAATAAAACAGAAGTAATCCTAATAAAATTGAAGTTACTACAAGGACCTAAAAGGGAAGGGTTTGCGCACACCACATCAAGGGGTCCCTAAAAGTTTTCTAAGTTTAGAAATACTTACATTCACCAGGGGCTACGACCCGGTGGTTTCGCCCGTAGCACCTCTACCCGGTTGGATAGAGGCGACTGACACCTTTAGCTCCTTGTACTTTTGTTCCCTCGACCAGTACCGTTCATCGTAGTTCATGTCTTCGCAACGAAGAGATGCTTTGTCGACTTGAGAATGGACGGCATTGATTGCTATCAATTGTAGATGGTCGCATGGTCGTTTAGAGTCAGGTGAGGCGAATGTCGTCTACACAAGAATGGAGATTTTCGCTTGGGCTTCTTACGCGAATAGGAGAGAAGGATCGAGAGGGCAGTTCGTGAATTGCAGAGGAGATGGGATCTCGTTCGCGAATCCTGGATGTGCTAACAGAGAGGGCCTTGCTAACTGGCTTTGTACGAATGAGAGTAGGACAGGAGGCGAGCTGAGGATTCTCGCGCATAGGAGAGTGAGAGAGCAGGAGTTGTGCCTGCTTGCGCGAGAGAGGGGGCGACGGACGAACTGCTGTAGGAGCGACTGGTCGTGAGGGAGGTTGGATTTCATGCTGTGCGTATGAGAGAATGATAGATGAAGCCGTGGGTTTCATGCGGTATAAGTAAATGACGGAGGGGTTTAAGGATTTCTGAACTCAGAGGGAGAGGGAGAGCGTTCTCTCTGTGTGCTGAGAGCATGGGTCGGTAGTTTGGGATGAGAGGGATTTCATGAATTAGAGTGAGGGAGAGAGAGAGAGCAGTTTTGCCAAATCAACCTTGGAAGAGGAGTTCGGTTTTGCATGAATAGGAGAGGAGTTCGGTTCTGCAGAGATGGAGGCAGTTCGTGTCTATGGAGAAAGGGATTGTGGGGGCTGGGTTCATGCGAATTAGAGAGTGAGGGAAAGGAGCGGAAGTTACAGTTAGCGGATGAAAGAGTAGAATGGGCTGGAGTTTGAATTGTAGAGAAGATCGTGGGGGGGGGGGGGGGGGTTTGGGCTGGAGATGTGCGGGTGAGAGAGAGATGGGAGTTCATTCTCTCTGTGAATAGAAGAGCAGTTTTACCGAAATATGAGGGAGTGAGGCTGATTTTGGTTTTGTGTGTGTAGAGAGGAGAGATATCGGGATGAGTGGGTTTGTTATTGATTTAAATTAACTCTAATCACATCTTATTTTAAAATAAATTAAAGGCTTAGATTAATTATAACTTAAAAATGAAATCAAGAATTAGTTTATAATTAAAATTAATTTAGAGACTAATTAGAAAATAATTGATAATTTAAAATATATATATTTGAGTTAATTTTAAAATCAAAATAATTTTAAATTACTAATTTTATCTCATTTATAATATTTTAATATCAATTAAGTCGAAACAAATCAATTTAGATTAATAGAAACTGTGTTGTTATATTATCGAGTCAATTTTATTTATAGTGTCAATTTAAGATGAATTTAGAAATTGAGTTGATTTGAATTGAGTGATAGGTTCGAGTCGATGCTACGTCAGTGGGTGTTCACCTAAGGGAAATCCTACGGGTGATGTCTATTCTAGGTTAGGAAGACCTAGGTGCTAGAGTCGATTCCTGGGAAATTGACCTCGAATAATGAGGTCAACAAATGGACCCCCAATAGACATGATAAACTTGCCAAAGTTTATCGTGCGTATTGGTGTTGACCGAAATGATCAACTAGATTCAGAATTGAAGTTGAAGATTTGAGTATATGAATTGAGTGAATTTTGAACTTTGATAGAAAATTAGGATAAAGTTTGATAGAGTTTCGAGTCTATTTAGTGATTTTGAAGTTGATGTTGGCATTGATGGCTTTAGTAAATAATAACTAAAAATATTAGTATTATTTAGTAAAGTCAAGATTTGAAAAAGTTGAATGAGGTTTGGCACGAATAGGAATTTTGAAATTGATTATGATATGATTGAAACCTTTTTAATGAATCAAGACTAATTTCAAGAGTGTAAATAGGATGAAGAAAAGATGCCGCTAGGGATGCTTATACTTTTCCTCGGGATGAAAATTAGGATGCCACTAGGGATGCTTATTCCTAACTTCAAAATTGTCAATAGAATGCCGTAGGAGGACTTACACCTAAAGACGAATTTAAGATTTAACATTTAATGAAGAGAAGATGCCACTGGGGATGCTTATACTTCTCCTCGGAACGAAGATTAGAATGCCACTAGGGATGCTTACTCCTAACTCCAAAGTTGTCAATAGGATGCTGTAGGAGGACTTATACCTAAAGACGGATCTAAGATTTAAAATTTAATGAAGAGAAGATGCCGCTAGGGATGCTTATACTTCTCCTCTGGTTGAAGATTAGGATGCCACTAGGGATGCTTACTCCTAACTTCAACGATGTCAATAGAATGCCGTAAAAGCGGACTTAGACCTAAAGACAGATTTAAACTGGATTGGCTGCCGTAAGAGCGGACTTAAGCCAGAAAGCTAATAGGATGCCGTAAAAGCAGACTTAGACCTAAAGACTGATTTAAACAGGATTGGCTGCCGTAAGAGCGGACTTAAGCCAGAAAGCCAATAGGATGCCGTAAAAGCGGACTTAGACCTAAAGACTGATTTAAACAGGATTGGCTGCCGTAAGAGCGGACTTAAGCCAGAAAGCCAATAGGATGCCATAAAAGCGGACTTAGACCTAAAGACTGATTTAGACAGGATTGGCTGCCGTAAGAGCGGACTTAAGCCAGAAAGCCAATAGGATGCCGTAAAAGCGGACTTAGACCTAAAGACTGATTTAAGCAGGATTGGCTGCCGTAAGAGCGGACTTAAGCCAGAAAGCCAATAGGATGCCGTAAAAGCGGACTTAGACCTATAGACTGATTTAAGCAGGATTGGCTGCCGTAAGAGCGGACTTAAGCCAGAAAGCCAATAGGATGCCGTAAAAGCGGACTTAGACCTAAAGACTGATTTAAGAAGGATTGGCTGCCGTAAGAGCGGACTTAAGCCATAAAGCCAATAGGATGCCGTAAAAGCGGACTTAGACCTAAAGACTGATTTAAACAAGATTGGCTGCCGTAAGAGCGGACTTAAGCCAGAAAGCCAATAGGATGCCGTAAAAGCGGACTTAGACCTAAAGACTGATTTGAACAGGATTGGCTGCCGTAAGAGTGGACTTAAGCCAGAAAGCCAATAGGATGCCGTAAAAGCGGACTTAGACCTAAAGACTGATTTAAAGGTTGGTGAATTTTTAAAGTAAAGTTGATTTATTTAAAGTTTATATCTTTTCCCTACATTACAAATGACATTAACAACTTGCAAATGTTCCACTAGAGATCATAAGCTTTTGTATATGTCACTTTCTAGAAGGGACAGAAAAACATTTTGACGATTGATAGACTTGAAAATTTTTTGAATAAAATTTTGTTATATCCTTCATTATAAATGATCTTTATAACTTACAAATAATTCACTAGGGAATATGTTTTTATATCAGATCATCATATATGAGGAAAACAAAAGGGGAGTAGTTTGATCATCTTTGATAAGTAAATACTTAACAAAGCATCTCAACTACTGGAGAAATACAAGATTTTGTTTAAAGATTGATTCTATGATTGAATTTGTTTCGATTAACTCGAAGAAAATAATATAAATTTTCTAGAGTCTTCGTTCGCTTACATGTTCTAAGAGAACTAAATGCAACATGATAAAATTTTCCTTATAAAATTTTACCTTTTGCATGAGTTGTTATAGAACAATGAGTATATTTGAGCATCCTTTATAGTGAAAGCATTAAGGAATATCAAATACTCATAATGATTGAGAAAAGTTTGATTTTCATCACAAAGTGAAAGATTTATTTTTTATTTGATAATTCTCTTATAATATTTGAAAGTGATCGTTTAAGTTTTAATCATCTTAACCCAATGAAAATGGCAGATGGGAAAAGATTCAAAAACTCGACAAAGAATTGGTTGACTCCTCCTAAATTAAATAGTTTGAATATGACCAACATGAGTTTAATTAAAATATTCAAAACTTAACAATTTTCTTTAAAGAAAAATGTAGTTTCAAAGATTTTGAATTTCAATGCTATAGAAAAATTTTTTAATGGGGAAAGAGTTGTTTAGACTCTAACATCCGATTCTAGTTTATGATAAAGATATATCGTGAATTGAATTTTATATATTTTTGACAAAATTACTATAGACTTTATCAGGAATAGAATCCCTCCAATTCTAACATCCAAGATTAGTCAATTATAGACTTAGTCAAATTGTAGCTTGATTTTGTTTTGAAGTTTTGACAAAGATTCAAATAAAGATATCGTTGACATCACTAAGGATAGAACTCCTCATGTTCTAACATCCTAGTTCATTCAACGATTGATTTAAATTTGGACATGACATCTACTCATAGTGAATGAGAACATCAGTCAATTATCTCAAAATCAACAAAGGGATGTCCTTCAGTTCAGTTTCGAAATTTTGAATACAAAGAAAGTGATTTTTATATCCATAAATATCATTATAGGTCATTTAGTATAAGGACCAAGTCTAGAATCTCATTCAAATTGAAAGATGTTCAAACCAGAGTTGAAGATATTTCATTTTGGATAATAGTTTGTTTATGCATCTTAATTAGGTTGATCTATGAAACCAAATAATGTACAACCAGCACCATTAAAATTCCATTTAGATTGATCATCTATGTGATTTTTCTTGAAAATGATTTGAATATATGAACTGACCTACTCAAGTTGCTAACTAGAGAGGTCTCAAGATTTAGATTTTGTTAACCCAGATCAGAGCTCCCTACAAGCAAAACTGGGGTTTCCTTCTTCATCTATTTTTTTTTTTTTTAAACTAAGATATAAAGAAATTAAATTGGAGGTAGAAACTCAATCTTTTCAAATCTTTCAGATGGTATATGTATTTTACATCTAATAGAACATCAATGCTTGATGATGAATCAAAATTTTGAATTCTCAAAGTCAAATGTTAAAAATACTAAAGGATGAATAGGTCCTTTGATATTCAAGATTTAGAAAGGGAAGCCACAATTTTTTTTTTTTGCTACACATTTAATGAATGTGTCTCTTTTTTCTTTTCTTTTCCTTCTTCACCTTTTTTTTTTTTAGGAGGCTTCCTCTATTTAAATCTTGAAATGATTATTTTAGTTGTAAAACCATCTTCTAAGTATAAGGGTAAAAGAAAATTAACACTCTTATACAAGAAAGATGGATTTTCAAATTGGACCCGATCCTATAGTAAGAATAGACAACTTAATTGAGATAATTATAAAATAAATTCATCAACTCGCAAGATGCTTATGAGATGTATAACGATAAAAAGATGAATAAAACTTCCACCTCCTCCAATTTCAATTTGACATAAATCTTAATTTAAAAGAAGTTATTTATGGATATCATAATGGGTGAATCCAAATATGATAAATTTTTTTATTACTACTGAAGAAAGAAACCATTAAAGATGTTATGAAGTCGACTAACTTAGTATCAATTCAAGAAATGTTAATTTATTTTGATGGAAAATCACATGATAGAGGGAATATTAACCATATCATGGATTAAGCATAATAAAGAATCTTGAATCATCCTAAGTTTTTGACCAAATAAAAATTTAAGATGATCAATCTTTAATAAGAACTGCTCATGAGTTTTCTCAAATGGAGTAATAAAGCCAAGAGTAAACTTAGCTAAAATTTGATTTAAAAATATTATCATAAGAGAAAACTTCAGACAATAAACGAAGGCATTCATATAATTGATTAGGTCATTTATCTTTATCGCATGTCTTAAGATCCATTTTCTATCAGAGTTAAACCACATAGTAGAGGACAAATCGTCGTATCCATGTAGTACCCTTAAGAAAATAGGATTTAAAAGCATTTTAAATTCTAACCTACAAGAAGGCTTAAAGATGAGGGAATTCAAAATATTTTCAAACTTCAATATATCAACCAATAATTATTCATTCCTAAGATTAAAAAAATCATAATATGGCTGAATATGAGATTTGAAAATATATTTGAATTTAATTTAGCGATGGCTAGGAACCTAGCAAAATTAGCTAAACTTTTGTGTTTTGAGGTTCCAAAAAGAAATGAGATTAAATATATCTTCATCTAAAGCCTTAATCCACCCAAGTGGAGGGAGGGAGGGAACACACTTTTCTTTTAGCATTGATAACCATAGGTCTTATGCTTTAAGTGTTTAGAGGAGTCAACCACAATGAAGTTTTAATTATAATTTAAGAAAGATAGAGGTAAATTTCTTTTTAAAAGAAATCAACCTGCTATTTTCTTTAGCAAAAATTATTTTTATAAGCTTGACTTGTATTTGAACCTTCAAACTTTTCTCAATTTAAATTGAATTTAATCTTGAAAATCTTGCATATATCAGATTATGGACCCTGTCCTAGCAAACATATCAAGCTACAAAGGACATGTAACTACAATACGTTATTAGGAAAGGCAGAAAATTTTGATTTGAAGGTTTGAGCTTTTGGACTATATCCTACCAAACATATTAAGCTATAAAAATATATAACTGTAATATGCTGGTTTAGATAAGGAGAAAACTTTGATTTAAAAACTTAAATTTTCTTAAGATTTGTTCAGCCACATATTGAGTTACAAAAATATACAACTGCAACATATTGGCTAGGACACGAAGAAGTTTAAAATTTTGAAGATTTAAAATTTTTCGGACCCAATCCAAATAATACATTAAGTTACTAAAAAAAAGTAACTATACATATTACTAAAGATTAGGCAAAGGGATTTTGGACCCAGTGCTAAATCAAACATCAAGATACAAGAAAAGTGTAACTGCAACATTCGAATTAGCACACAGGGATTTTTTTTACAAAAAGGCCATTAAAAAGGAGCTCCTTGTTAGTTTTCTAACGGTGTCCAAAATAAGACCTCTAAAATTTTTTAGATACCGGCTAAATTATCCAAGAATGAAGTGAATAAAAGAACCGGCGGAAGAAAGGTAGTTACAACCTATGCTAAGCACAAGTATACTACCGATAAAAAGGGTATAAAACACTGCTAAAGATGGAGAGAGGATTGATCCCCAGTGGAGTCGCCATAAAAACCTTGGTGAGAAAAATTGTGTATCACCACGCAGATTTTGATTTCTCCTATTTTTGTAATCGAATACTTCATTGAGAATAAAGTACGATCTCGAGAGGCCGACACAATATTCTATAATGGATTTAATATCAAAATAGGATTTTGAAAATTGATATTTCTATAATCAAACATAGTTCAAAGAATAATATATCATCTCAAAAGATGAACATGAAATCCTATAGAATATGTTTAAAAATAGAAATACGTTTTTTTTTTTAAAGTTTATTCATTCTTTTATTTAGATATGGCAAGAAGAATATTATATCATCTTAAAAGTTGAATATAACATTCTTCAAGATATCCAAAAGCTAGAATGAGTTTTATAAAATTCATCATTTCTAAATTTGAATATAACAAATATAATATTATATTATCTAAAAAGATAATAATAACATTCTACAAGTCTATTCAAAATTAGAAATGAGGTTTTAAAAATATCTACGTTCCCAAAGATTCTTCCCTTATTTTATACGAATAAAACAAGGTTTATTTTTAGTCTGGGGTTCTCAAATCCCTATAGAGGCAAGCCCCTATAGTTAATTACATCCTAGGAGAGAAAGCTCCTAAGAAAACTCTCGATTAAAGCAGTGATTTTATACCCTTTTGAATACAAAGTAAAAGACAAGAAAACAGAAGTAGGAATTTTTCAAGGAGAAAGGTCAATGTTGAACATTTATTAGCGGGTCAAAGGAAGAAAAGTAGGAGGTGTCGGATTCTGAGAAGCCCAGAGACAACCTCAATCTATCCTATGTTGGGCTTTATATTTTATGAGAAAATTTTATATTTAAGTTGACATTTTATTAGAAATTTGGGATTTTATATTCCCAGAGGGTGAGGACTTAAGATCTAAAAAGAATCCGCCTCAGAACCTAAATCTAATTTGGGTACTATAAAATAGTGACCCGAACCTAACTAATGAAGTGCGAATCTGGACTTACCCCGGCCTGGATTGGGGAGCCAGCTAACCACCTAGGCGCTTTAAAACCATGTATCCAGTCTCTTATGAAAGATGGGTAGGGATGTTATTTAAGTTTTAAGGAATTGGGGACCGACATCTAAGATAGATCCTAATTGGTCCCTCAATTTATGTATGGTGAAAAAATGTCTAATAATGCAATTAATATTTTAGACTCTTTTTTTAATTTGTATCTAATGCAATGCATGCTAATTGACTCGAATGCATAAAATGAATATGAAGCAGTTTAAAAATTAGGCTTAGAAAATAGGTTTTTTCCTAGAGATTGCACAACTTCCCCTTGACAGAACTGCACCCTCATAGGTCAAGTGGTCTGCCAGAACCCGCAGGCGGGGAGGTGCCTAACAAGGAAGAGAAAGTATTAATATGCTTATGCTGACTCTCGGCGGTCCCGAGCTTACTTCTTAGATCGTTAGAGTTACTATGTGAGCCTAAAAATTTTATTTAAAATTACAAGTAGAAGAATTTTAAGCGTACCCTTACGAAAAAAATCTCTCCGATTCGAATCCAGGCTAAAACAAAATACGGCATGCAAGAGTCCTAAAAAAATTCTATTGCACAAACAATGTAAACAATCAATTTTAATAATCCAAATATAATGTCCAATGTCCATATTACATCCAGAATTTGCAGAAAAGTAAAGTGGCCGGGCACCACTGACAACAAACCCGGATTCTAATCCTAAGAATGATGCAAGTGATTTTTTAAAATGGGATATACTGTTCCTTGAATCTTCATTTCTTCATCTTCTTTCTTTATTTCTCCATTTCATCCTTTCTTCTTCTACGAACTTCTTGAATCCGTCGGGTTCTAGATATCCAAATGAAAAGAAACTTATCCTTAAAAAGGGGTATTTTCTTTTCTATTTGGATATTGAATCATCCTAATTTGGCTTTCCAAATAAAAGAGAATAATCCTTTTAAGGTATATTCTCCTTTCTTTGGATTCCAAATTGGATGTGATATCCCACTTTCAAAATCACTTTCACAAATTTTTTTTTTTTTGACTTTTCAAATACATTTACATTACATTACGTTTCACAGAAAGGAAAAGAAAAATCTAGACCACCTGCAGGGTTATCCTAAGCAGTTTATAATAAAAATTCATCCCAAGCAGTTATATATAATCATTTTAAATTAAATCACTCAGCCACACTTGGCCACACTCTTTCTTATTTGGGCGCTAAGCAGCTGAAGCACCTGTAGCACATATATATAATTATTAATTAGTTAGCCCCCCTTTACTGCCCTGCACGAGTGTGGCCACCTGCAGAAAATTCTATTAACAACCAGATCGCTCTTAACCTATGGGTAATCTAATCGTCAATCAAATCACATCACAGAGTGCGGTAAAAGTAAGTAAACAAACACACCAACAATTTACAACCAGCATGCAATAAAACTCGAGAAAAAGCCCGTCACAGTGCAGTAAGGAAATAAACACCGGCCTAACCTAAAGCTAGAGTCGGTTGTCCTAGCAAACAATTCTAAGTGTGTGCAACAGGTTGTGTGGTTTTGATATGTCCTATATAGGTTAATTATTGACTAAAGTTTTCTAATTGATTGAATTTTAATTTAAAAATGTTCACTAATTCTAGGGTAAGGTGTCACTAAGTTTTCTATGTTATATGTTTCTATCCTAAAGTGTGCATGTATCTTAAGTCTAAGTTTTCTAAGACTCAGTCCTTAATTTTTGTCCTTAAGTGTCACTACTGTTGTATAGGATGAAATTTTTTGTTATTACTAACCCTTAGGAGTTTGCGCGTGTGTAAAAGGAATTTAGGGATCTAAAATAAAACAGAAGTAATCCTAATAAAATTGAAGTTACTACAAGGACCTAAAAGGGAAGGGTTTGCGCACACCACATCAAGGGGTCCCTAAAAGTTTTCTAAGTTTAGAAATACTTACATTCACCAGGGGCTACGACCCGGTGGTTTCGCCCGTAGCACCTCTACCCGGTTGGATAGAGGCGACTGACACCTTTAGCTCCTTGTACTTTTGTTCCCTCGACCAGTACCGTTCATCGTAGTTCATGTCTTCGCAACGAAGAGATGCTTTGTCGACTTGAGAATGGACGGCATTGATTGCTATCAATTGTAGATGGTCGCATGGTCGTTTAGAGTCAGGTGAGGCGAATGTCGTCTACACAAGAATGGAGATTTTCGCTTGGGCTTCTTACGCGAATAGGAGAGAAGGATCGAGAGGGCAGTTCGTGAATTGCAGAGGAGATGGGATCTCGTTCGCGAATCCTGGATGTGCTAACAGAGAGGGCCTTGCTAACTGGCTTTGTACGAATGAGAGTAGGACAGGAGGCGAGCTGAGGATTCTCGCGCATAGGAGAGTGAGAGAGCAGGAGTTGTGCCTGCTTGCGCGAGAGAGGGGGCGACGGACGAACTGCTGTAGGAGCGACTGGTCGTGAGGGAGGTTGGATTTCATGCTGTGCGTATGAGAGAATGATAGATGAAGCCGTGGGTTTCATGCGGTATAAGTAAATGACGGAGGGGTTTAAGGATTTCTGAACTCAGAGGGAGAGGGAGAGCGTTCTCTCTGTGTGCTGAGAGCATGGGTCGGTAGTTTGGGATGAGAGGGATTTCATGAATTAGAGTGAGGGAGAGAGAGAGAGCAGTTTTGCCAAATCAACCTTGGAAGAGGAGTTCGGTTTTGCATGAATAGGAGAGGAGTTCGGTTCTGCAGAGATGGAGGCAGTTCGTGTCTATGGAGAAAGGGATTGTGGGGGCTGGGTTCATGCGAATTAGAGAGTGAGGGAAAGGAGCGGAAGTTACAGTTAGCGGATGAAAGAGTAGAATGGGCTGGAGTTTGAATTGTAGAGAAGATCGTGGGGGGGGGGGGGTTTGGGCTGGAGATGTGCGGGTGAGAGAGAGATGGGAGTTCATTCTCTCTGTGAATAGAAGAGCAGTTTTACCGAAATATGAGGGAGTGAGGCTGATTTTGGTTTTGTGTGTGTAGAGAGGAGAGATATCGGGATGAGTGGGTTTGTTATTGATTTAAATTAACTCTAATCACATCTTATTTTAAAATAAATTAAAGGCTTAGATTAATTATAACTTAAAAATGAAATCAAGAATTAGTTTATAATTAAAATTAATTTAGAGACTAATTAGAAAATAATTGATAATTTAAAATATATATTTTGAGTTAATTTTAAAATCAAAATAATTTTAAATTACTAATTTTATCTCATTTATAATATTTTAATATCAATTAAGTCGAAACAAATCAATTTAGATTAATAGAAACTGTGTTGTTATATTATCGAGTCAATTTTATTTATAGTGTCAATTTAAGATGAATTTAGAAATTGAGTTGATTTGAATTGAGTGATAGGTTCGAGTCGATGCTACGTCAGTGGGTGTTCACCTAAGGGAAATCCTACGGGTGATGTCTATTCTAGGTTAGGAAGACCTAGGTGCTAGAGTCGATTCCTGAGAAATTGACCTCGAATAATGAGGTCAACAGTGTTGCATTCACCATTATGGCTTGTATATAGGATCACTGTATGGATGAAGAGTCTCATATGTTAGCTTGCAGGAGCTTGTGTGCTTTGCCAATGTATTACCCTTGCTTGTATACAATATGCAATGTGCGTTGTAATTCGTTACATACTCTTTATGCTTCACTCATGAATATCCCTTTCACTTTCATTACTTGCAATGTTGAGTACATTTATTTGTATTTTGATATTGCCTATAGGTCATTTTCACATTCATTGCACATTAATTTTTAATGCTTGTAGAGGACGACAGCTCTAACTTTCTAATTAGATGATATTGGTTGAAGGAATATTGTAGTGTCCGCAACATGTTGACTTCCTTCACCCACAGGGAACTTGTGCATTTGTTAATACTCAGTTGATGTTGACTATGAGGTCATCTTTATAATCAATGGATACCTATTGTCATCAGCTGCAGGAGTTTGGTGTGTTTATATGTATTCAAGATATGTTGCATGTTGGTCAAGCTGCATTTGCCACCAATTTCTTCATGCACATTGGTCAATGATTGCTTATGTTCACTTGCATGCCCCCATTATTGCTTATGAATTAGAACATCATGTGCACTACAAGATTTATATCATCAACTCCTAATCTTGCACGTCAGCCAATCATTGTGTGCATGAAAGACTCCTTTACTTTTATTTGTGAATAAAACGATGTGTACGTCCTAAATCTTCTAGCACCATGAGTGTTTCTATTCATTATAACTCTTCAAATATTGCTTGCAAATACACTGCATTCCTTATATATGGTCGTAGGTGAGTTAACATGTTCATTAAGGGCTTGCATTGTTGCTTATGAACAAATCAACAAACCATGCCCATTGAAATTTCAATATAAGTCCCTTACTCATTCATTTATTTTCATTTGGGTAATTAGAGTTGTTAATTGATATTTGCATTTTAATATAAGTTATGTATTTGCTAATTAAATGTTCGGTTCCCTATTGTCCGTCTCAGTTCAAGTCCCTTGTGTTCAATTTTGAAATGGAAATGATGTAAAGGGAGAAGCAAGTATGGGAGATTAGGAAATTAAATAACATAGACAGTATAATTTTTTTTTTTTTTTTTTTTTTTTGTGATGAGGAAGCACTGTCCTTAGGCCAGTGAAAACTTCGGTCGACCTAGCATGCAACCCACACCAATTTACACAGGCCAACACTTAAGGCTTTCATTGCTTGCCAACACAGTATAACTGTTATTATGAGTGAATCCAACGAAATCTGATTTTGCTACAAAAGAATACAAGCAAAAGGAGGTTTGTAGGATGTTTCTTTGACGAGTTCGACTCTGGCTGTTAGAGAGGAGGAGGTATTTTGTGGTTGACAAAGCGGGACTGACAGCATACAGGATCAGGCCGATCTGGTATATGACTAAATATTTTTTAATTTTAATAAATGGATTTATAAAATATTTATGGCTAATTCAGTTATCAAATTATTAAGTTGAAGTGTAATATTTTGTTATAAATTAAAATTATATTTATCCTTGTATATTATTATCTCTATTTTTTCACTTTAAATGTCCTCATTAAATTTCATTTGAAATATAACTAATAGTAGATTTATGATTTACTATTTCAAATTTTATTTGATAATTTAATTACTAGTTATACTAAAATTAAAAAATTTCATATAAAATATAATTTATATTTAATTTAAAATTTTTCATATAAAAATAAATTTTATTTTGATTTAAATTTAATAATATTATTTTATTTTTTTAAAAATTTTTTTCATTCACTTGATACATGTTTTTTGTGGAGTGTAATGTATGTACACATATATAATTAAACTGCACATACATCATTTGCTGGAGTGTAGTGTATGTACACATATATAATTAAACTGCACATCCATCATTTGCATGTGACTAAGAATTAAAATAAATAATATTACATAATAAAATATCCAAAATTAATTTGAAATAAACTTAAAGTTCTACAAAAGAATAGAAAGATAGATCACATGTTTATTATATATATATATATATATATATATATATATATATATGATTACCTAGTACAAATATGCAAAATTAAATTTAAAACAATAAATGTATAAAAAAACAACATAATAAAACTTTCAAAAAGTTTGGAAAGCTAAAAATAAAAATTCTATAAGAAAATCAAGCTTAGATCTCTATAATTGTTAGCTAATAAAAAATAATTAGGAAAACTACTTTTAAATTTTCATTTATAGTTAAAAATTTAGCTTAATTATTAATTATTTAATGACAAAATAATGCTAATTATATTTTACCTAAAAATTTTCATGAACAATAACTACCATTCATAAAATCAAATATCCATTTGGTTTCACAAGCTAACCAATAAAATGAAGCCCATTTACAACATGCAAAATATATAGGAGAATTAAATTGACATATAAAGGGAAAAGTGGAACTCAACTAATATGTAAATCAAATGAAAAAAAAATTAGCAACATACAATTGGGCTTCATGCATATAATTATAGTATTAATATACCAAACCAAAGTTTAATCCTTATTACCTAATTAACATGTTGAAACCAAGCACGAAGTTGATTAAAAAACTCGTGCGTGTGCAGCTCGTGGTTCGATAGTTTTTGAACTCAACGGAGTGCACTTTTGAAATATTTTAATGAGTTTATTCTGGCTAATTCATCATGATCATGATGAGTTTATGATTAGCTTGGTATGTTCAGGATGGTCCTGCCGAATTCATGGTGAGTAGGGGAGTTCATTATTTTAACATGTTAACTCAAATAAGTTGCCTTGAATTTCAAGTCCTTATGATATTTGGATGTAAATTCATTTTTTATTCTCTTATATATTTGAAAAGAATTTTTGCAAAATAATAAGAGATATAAGTCAATATTTCTATTATAGAAAATAATAGTCAATATTTAATATTCTCCTTTCATGATGAGCTTGTTGGTGGAATTTTGAAAACATGTTTTGAAAAATATTAGTTTTCTTTGGGAATTTTAAGATTAAGGTTGAGTTCTAATTCTAAGGTCGAATCAACTCATTAGAAAAAATATATCACCCCGAAGGACGAAGATAAACTTTCATAACGGTGTTCAGGCTTAGAATTATGTGAACACATCTTGAATATTATGATCGGGTTCTAAAGAGAACTTCATATGGCCCCGAGGGAACAAAGTAGAGTTCAACTAAATACCCAATTACAATATCCAAAAAAAAATATGATCGTCGCATTCACATCCAAAGCCTTATCGAAGAAGGATGTATCTCCCTAAATGGAAATGACACCATTCTACGATAATTCTTCTAATGCAACGACGACGATCATTCATTAACTTTTCCCAAAGAAAATCTAGTGAAGTTTTAAAATCAATTTTAAAATCAGGTGTGTGGGGTTCTAAATCTCCTACGAGCGCAAGCCCTCGTAGTTAATTATATCGTAAGAAAACAAGGTCTCCTACGAAAACTCTCGATTAAAATAACGGCAAAATTTTGTTAGATTTTCTAGGAGTGATATCAAAAAGAGAAGTGAATTCTGGAAACTCAAAAGGGAATGGATCAAAATTGAGCACTTATTAACAGATTCAAAGGAAGAGAGGAAGGGGATACTTTGAGATTCCGGAACCATCCGGAAGTATCCTAACTTAATCTAAGTGTTGGGCTTTATGTTTTAGGATTGAAATGAAGCTTTAATTAGAGTTGAGTATTTTATTAGAAATTTGGGATTAGATTCCCGAAATTTGGGGTCTTATAATCAAAGATCTGCCCCGGATCCTAAATCTATTTTGGACACTGGACCACAGTCGTCCGATCCTAACTAATGCAGTGCAAGGTCTGGACTTACCCCGGCCTGGATTGGGGAGCCAGCTAACCACCTAATCGATTTAAAATACATGAATCCGGTCTTTTTATGAAAGAATGGTAAGGACGTTGTAATTAAAGTTTTGGAGAGTTGGGGCCGACATCTAGAGACTCTCCTAATTGGCCCCTTTGACATATGTTGGGTGCAAAAATGCTAAACTGATGCAATTAAAATTTTGACTCTTTTGGTTTGTATCTAATGCAATGCATGCTAGTTAACAACTTCCAATCAAGTATGCTTGAAATTTTAAAAACAGGCTTATAAAATAGTTTTTTAGAAGACTGGACTTCCCCGGGTCCGGCACCTCGTCCTCATAGGTCAGACTATCCGGACTCTACCCGCAGGCGGGGAAGGGTCTAAAACAAGGAAAGAAGAATGCAAAAATATGCATGCCACCCCGGGGTCGATCCCCGGCTAATTCCCTAGATTCGTTAGCTTTCTATGTTATTTAGACTCACTAAAATTTTAGACTTTTAAGGCTATGAATATAAAATTTTCCACACCCTCACGAGCCTCACGTATCCAGGCGAAAACAAAAGCGGCACACAATCGCCAAAAAACTAGTAAAAACAAGTAATCCTAAAGGCAATCAAATCATCACATCAAATATAAATTAATTAATAAATGTCCATAGGCAAAGTTGCCTTGCTTATTACAAACCAGAATATTGCGGAAAGTAAAGTGGCCGGGCACCACTGACAACAACCCGGATTCTAAGCCTAGTAATGACGCAAGTTATTTTGAGTGGGATCTCTCACTCTCAATCTTCAAAGTCTTCGAATCTTCAATTTCATTCTTCTTTGGACTCCTTTTCTTCAATCTTCTTGGAATCTTCGTAGTAGATTACCCAAATGGATAAGAGGGCACTTCCCTCTAAGGGGAAGGCCACTCCTTCCTCTTTGGGTAAGGAAGAGGTATGATCCAAATTTGGATTTCCAAATGGAAAAGGAGTGTTCCCCAAAGGGGTATCCTTTCCTCTTTGGAATCCAAGCTTTGGATCTATGTATCCCAAACTCAAACTTAACTTTCACAACACTTAATAATTATACAAATTACATTGACATCAAAATAAAAAAAAAAAATCTAAACTCACCTGCAGGGTTATCCTAAGCAATTAATATATAAAAAAAAAAATTATTCCCAAGCAGTTATATATGAGCAGAAAAGAAAGTAAACACACTGGCCACGCTCTTTTTTATTGGGGGGGGGGGGGGGGGGCTTTAGCAGCTGAAGCACCTGTGCAAAGAGATATAACAATTGATAATAATTTTTTTATTGATTTAGCCCCCTTTTTATACTGCCCTGCATGAGCGTGGCCACCTGCAGAAAACTGTGTCAACATCCAGATCGTACCTAACCTAAGGGTAATCTAGTCGCCAAACACATCAATCCATCCACAGAGTACAAAAAAAGTAAGCAGACACAGCAAAGCAATTTCATCCACAACATGCAGTGAAAAACTACGAAAAATCCGGCACACAGCAGTAAAGTAAACACCGGCCTAACCTAGATCTAGAGTTGGTGATCCTAGCACAACATCTAAAGTGTGTGTAAAAGGTCGTGTGGGTTTGATATGTCCTAAATAGGATTATTAGTTAAAGTTGTTTCAAATTTGATTGGTTGAAAGGCTTAAGGGATATTTAATTAAACTGTAGATATTAATGATTTAAAATCAATTTTAAAAGACTTATTAAATTATTTGTTGGATACCACCTTTGTTTCACACCGAGGCCGTGAAGTTTATTTCACCTTCCTTGGGGCTAAACTAATAGCCTCGTAGGCCTGGGTTACCCAGTGGTACCCGATATAATTAAGTGTTTTAACTTGATTAAGGTTTGAAAATTAATGAATTTTATTAAAGGTTGGTTGATTACTGATTTTAAGAGTTACTAACGAATTCTGGAGTTTTAAAGTGAATTTTGGAGTTTTACGAGTTTTGGAATATTTTAATCATTTAATTAAAGGGTTGAAAAGTTGACTTTTGGATTAAGGGTGTTTTTCTGGAATTTTTACATTTTATTAAAATACTAGACCTTACTACGATCAGTTAGAAGGTAAGTACGTTGAAAACGGATTTTTCTGCATTTTATTACGAAGGTTTGAAGTTTTGAACTAGTTTTAACTATGGTTTGACCAATTTGTTGACTTTTTGAAATATTGCAGATTTCTGGAGTTTAACATTTTTTTTTAATAAATATTAGACCTTATTAGGAGTTGAATGCAAGTGAGTTTGGTCAATTTGGATTTTTCTGAATTAGTTATGAAGGTTTGAAATTTGAGGTATTTAGTGAATTTTAAAATTGCTTAATTAGAGAGCCTTTTTGGGATTTTGCTCCGAATGAGTTCCTAACTCCTTGAAAACACCTCCAAAGGTCAGGAATGACCTAAGAAGGGATCCCCAAGTGTTTGGGAAGTTTTTGGGATTTTTAATTATTATTAATTAATTAATATTAATAAAAAAAAGGATTTCACTTAAAATTAAACTATGCTTAAATTTGCTGTCAAATTAAGTTGGTTTCAATTTTCATAGATTAAGGACTGAATTCTGGTCAGTTTGAGGGTTTATATGTAATTTTTGGACTTAAATTGGATTTATTACAATTTTTTTAGAAGTTTTTAAAGGCTTAATTAAAGGTTTAAGTCTTAGAAAATTAATTAGGGGACCTAATGATCTCAAAAATCAGTGAAAATTTCCCTAGGGGTTGAGGGTGTCACTAAGTTCAATTGTTCAAAGTTTCAACTCAAGGGAGAATGAATCCTAATTATGGGAATTTTTCTAAGTTTTCTATGCATGGGTCCTTAATTATTGTCCTTAATTGTGTCACTAATTTAATAGGTTTGAATCAATGTTTTAACTAACCCTTGGACAACATATAAGAAATCATACACAAGCACATTCAAGTCCTTAAATCTAGGAGAGCCTAGGCTAGGTGGTGTGTGCACCTTAAGCATGCAATTAACAAAATAAAAGTTGACTAGTTAAGGGGTTAACCAATGAACAATTAAAATAATTGCTAATTAATTAACCACCATTCCCCATTAATTTTGTTCAAGTATGCTTAATCAAAGTTTAAAATCTCAAAGGATCTCTCATGATTTAATTATCTAAGTAAATATAATTTTTAAAATAGATGTCATAATGTATATGTGTACTTAAGTATATAAATATATATATATATATATATATATATAAATATATAGTTTAAAATAAGGTAATTAGAATAATAGTAATTTTAGTTTGAGAGATCCTCTAATTTATATAAGACACTCTAAAATTAGAGCTTAAATCTTAGTCAATATTTAATTTAGTATTTAAATATAAATTTACTATTTAATTAACTAAATATTTTTTAAAAAGAATCTAAAATATTTTAAAATATTAAAGGGTTAATTGAAATATTATATTTTAAAATATCTTTTTTTTTTTTATAATCTGAAATGAGTTTCAAAATAAATTATTTTGAAATTATTAATTAATTTGGCTTATTTTGATTAATTATTAATTAAAAAAATACTAAACTTTAAATATTTTAAAATTATTTAAGATATATTAAGTATTTCAAAGTAAATTTAATTTCATTCGAAAGGTTTTAAAATTCTGAAGATTTTGATATTTTAAAATTAATTTTTGGATTTATAAATAATTTTTAATTAATTTTCAAAGTTTCTGTAATTAAATAGCTTTAATTTTAATTTAAACTCACTTAATTAAAACGGCGGCTGTTAGTGGGACAGCTGGCGCGTTTTGGTTCGGCCAGCCAAAACGCGGCGACGGCGGGATGCCACGTGGAAGGCGGCGGGATGCCACGTGGAAGGCGGCGGTCATCCACGCGTCGGTTGCAGAGCGCGGGACGCGGTTCACTTAACCACGTCAGCAGGCGCTGCGGGCCGTTCGATCGAATGCTTAGGTCATTCAACGGCGGGGATCAAATCCCGCTGTCCGATCTGATTGAGCAAGATCGAACAGCAGAGAGTTCATCCCGCGGTTTTGAACGGGCGGTCAGGATCGAGCCGGACCGCAGCTTGAGCCACGGGATCGAGTACACGCTTGATCAATGGGTAAAACGGCGCGATCAGATCCGTTGATCAAGAGATCAACGGACCAGATAGGGCTCAGTTCATGCAGCCAGCGAACCGAACCCTAGAACCCATTCTTTGACTCGTTCTCTTGATCCAGTGAATCAAATGAGTTAAAATTTTAAACTTAGAACCCCTAAGTGAAGAGAATCAATGGGGAATAATTTATTTCACTTAAAACGAGCTTAATAAAAAGCTAATTAAACTGGTGTCCCTAGAACTAGGGTTTGAGTTTTTCACCTTGATTTCGGACGGATTAAACCGTTTATGGATTTGTTGCACTTGTAGACTGTCCACGCTCCTTTTTGTAGAAGAGCCCACGGCTTGAAAGCTCCTGGATCGATTGCTAGCTTCCCTTGAACGGATTTAAGCTAGGGTCGCCGGGATCTCGCCGGAAAAGGCCTTTGACCAGAGGGATTTCGGTGGGAGAGTGTTGAGAGATGTCTGGGGAGCTCAATGGAACAGGGGGCAGGGCTTGAGAAGGCTTGAGTAGAGAGAGAGGGTTAGGGTTAGAGTATCTTTACATTAAGCCCTTTTCCCCTTATTCAAACGCCCCCAGGCCAAACGGATGGCTGGGATCGACTCATCAGGCCCCCAGATGTTGCCAAGTGTCCCTGGGACAGCCAGAAGGCTGACCCAAAGGCTGGGCACGCCTCAATCCCATTGGGCGGCTTTGGGATGAGTGGAGGGGGACATTGCCATTTAAGGCTAAACCAGGGATGGAGCTTGGTTAGAGGGCCTATTAGAGGGCTTTAGGTCACTAATGGGTCAGCCTTGGGGAGTTAAATCAGGGGAAAAGGCTTAAAAGGCTGATTAGGACCTTTTAAAAGGGTCTAAACCCTAGGTTTGACCAAATTGACCAGTCAACTGGTCAATGGGGCTGATGTGGCATCCAAGTAGGTCATGGAGTCTTTCCAAGTGGCTGGATGGGTGTGGCTTGAGCTAGGTTCAATGGGTTGAAAGGTTTGACCATACAAATGGTCCCTTAAGCCTTGGGTTGACTGGTTGACTAGTCAACTCCATCAAAGGTTATGAAATTTTCATTTAAATAATTCAAATGAGTTGATTAGGTGGATTGGAGGGTGGTTCCAAGAGCCATGTATGTCAATTGAATCAGAAAGGCTTAATGGGCCCTTAATGGGCTTTTAGGCCAAAACTGGTTGACTTGGTCAACCAGTTGGGTTCAAGGGCTGGAACTGGATTTAACAGATTCAGAATGTCATCCTGAGTCTACTGGATGTGGTCCCGGGGTTTGGAGGGGTCGATTTGGTCAAAATCACCATATGAACCCTTAAGGGCCTGTTTGGTCAACCTGGGTTGACTTGGTCAACCAGGTTGACCCAGGGTCTGGGTTTGGGCTCAACAGATTTGAAATGACATTTGGAGAGCATTGAGGGTAATTCCTGGGTCTGGGGAGGTCAAATTGATCAAAATCCCTATTTGAGTCCCTAAGGGCCTGTTTGGTCAACCTGGGTTGACCTGGTCAACCAGGTTGACCCAGGGTCTGGGTTTGGGCTCAACAGGTTTGAAATAATATTTCAAGTCCAAAGGAAGTGGTTGGATGGCTTAGAGAGGTCATTTGGGTCAAAACACATGTTTGGGCCCTTAAAGGGCCTCTTGGGTCAAACCTGTTGACTTGGTCAACCAGGTTGACCCAAGGGTTGGAAATAGGTTCAAAAGATTTGAAATGACATTTGAAATTTGTTAAAGGTGGTTGCATTCAATTTGGAGCTCATTTGGTTTGAAATCCCTATTTGAGCCCCATAGGGGTGTTTTGGTCAATTTTGACCTATTGGTCAACTATGGTCAAGAATGGGTCTGGAAAGTGCAGTTTACTGCTCAATGGGTTAAAATCAAGGGTCTGGAAGTGATTGGAGGCTTGGATAAGGGTTCCAAGGCCAAGATCTCAAAGGGGTTAGGTTCAGTGGCATAGGCTGTAAATATTTAAAGGTTTTATAGCCTTTGAATTTTAATTCAAATTCTGGGGTTAGAGACCTCAGAATGAGCTCAAAGTTGGAGGGTATCCTCTAGAGACATGTCTTATCACTTTGTAAGTGATAGACCCTGAATCAGAGGCCATTTGATTGGGTTTTAAAATGTTTGAAAAATCTCTGAAAAGGGTCTTTAGGACAAGGCCTCTGGAGTTTGAATTTGAGTCTGGGTTTCTGGGATTTGGATTTGATTTGAAGTTTGAATTAATTTGGATTTGAATTGGATGGAGTTTAGATTGATTTGAGGTTTGAGTTAATCAAGGGTATGGATTGATTTGAAGTCAAGGTGGATCAAAAGGATGGATTGATTTGAGATCAAGGTGGGTCAAAGGGATGGATTGATTTGAGCATGGATTGATCCTAGGATCTAGAAAGAACCCTAAGGTCTAGGTTTTAAGGGAATCCTAGGCTCTAGAATAGGCTCTAAGGTCTAGTTCTAGGAAAGATCCTAAGGTCTAGAGTGGATCCTAGGGTCTAGGATTGGATCTGGATTCTGGAAGGGTCTTAGTGACCTCACACAAAAATGAGGTCAACAAATGGACCCCCAATGTGTGTGGTAGAAAGAACTTCTGCTGCACACATTGGCGTTGACCGAATGGAAGTAAAGTTTTGGGAGTGAAAGGGAGATCATCTCCCAACCTCAAGCCTATAGGATGCTAACGGAAGGCTTACACCTATTGGATAAGGAAAAACTGGTAAAACCAAGGTAGGGAATACCTAACCTTGGGTCTAAGGAAGGGCATCACCCAACCTTAGGTCTACAGGATGCTGATAGAAGACTTACTCCTAGTAGACAAGGAAACTGGAGAAACCAAGGTAGGGAATACCTAACCTTGGGTCTAAGGAAGGGCATCACCCAACCTTAGGCCTATAGGATGCTGATAGAAGACTTACTCCAAATAGGCAGAATTAACTGGAAACCAAAGTAGGGAATACCTAGCTTTGGGTCTAAGGAAGGGCATCACCCAACCTTAGGTCTACAGGATGCTGATAGAAGACTTACTCCTAGTAGACGGATCAACTGGAAACCAAGGTAGGGAATACCTAGCCTTGGGTCTAAGGAAGGGCATCACCCAACCTTAGGCCTATAGGATGCTGATAGAAGACTTACTCCTAATAGGCAGAATTAACTGGAAACCAAAGTAGGGAATACCTAGCTTTGGGTCTAAGGAAGGGCATCACCCAACCTTAGGTCTACAGGATGCTGATAGAAGACTTACTCCTAGTAGACGGATCAACTGGAAACCAAGGTAGGGAATACCTAGCCTTGGGTCTAAGGAAGGGCATCACCCAACCTTAGGCCTATAGGATGCTGATAGAAGACTTACTCCTAATAGGCGGATCAACTGGGAAACCAAGGTAGGGAATACCTAGCCTTGGGTCTAAGGAAGGGCATCACCCAACCTTAGGTCCATAGGATGCTGATAGAAGACTTACTCCTAATGGACAAATCAACTGGAAACCAAGGTATGGAATACCTAGCCTTGGGTCTAAGGAAGGGCATCACCCAACCTTAGGCCTATAGGATGCTGATAGAAGACTTACTCCTAATAGGCAAATTAACTGGCAAACTAGGATGGTGCCACGAAGGGCGTACTCCACCACTAGCGAATGGTCATGTGGGGAGGAAACTTGCTCCACACAGCGGACTGAAACTGGCAAACTAGGGTGGTGCCACGAAGGGCGTACTCCACCACTAGCGAGTGTGAATTAGGATGGTGCCACGAAGGGCGTACTCCACCACTAATCCCCAAGTCAAATGCCAGGGTGGTGCCACGGAGGGCGTACTCCACCACTAGCGAGTGTGAATCAGGATGGTGCCACGAAGGGCGTACTCCACCACTGATCCCCAAGTCAAATGCCAGGGTGGTGCCACGGAGGGCGTACTCCACCACTAGCGAGTGTGAATCAGGATGGTGCCACGAAGGGCGTACTCCACCACTGATCCCCAAGTCAAATGCCAGGGTGGTGCCACGGAGGGCGTACTCCACCACTAGCGAGTGTGAATCAGGATGGTGCCACGAAGGGCGTACTCCACCACTGATCCCCAAGTCAAGAGCCAGGGTGGTGCCACGGAGGGCGTACTCCACCACTAGCGGGTCTAATCCTAAGGGAAGGAAGGACCTAACCTTAAGGAAAAGAGAACTGAAAACGATTGATTGATGATTTTGAATTTGATTTGATTTCTATGAATTTGAAGGGATGAATTTGATGTTTAATTTGATATTCATTCGGCATGATAATTCTTAAAGAACCGCCCAAATGAAAGGAAGCATCTGGTGGTGTCTTCAAAATTAATCCATTGCCATGAACCTTCCTTATAGATCATCTCTGAGGTGGACGATCCAGTCAACATTGATTCAAAGCTTCCATTGATCTTATGGTGGACTAAAATTGGTCTCCAAAGGACTATAGCAAAGTCTCCTACTTGGAAAGTCCTGATGTGACACAATTTATAATGAGCTTGAATCATACGTGACTTATGTAATTTCAAATTTTATTGAGTTCAAAACAATTTTCTTCAAGGCCTTCAAGATCCTCCAATTGGAGTCAGGCACAATACTTAGTTGTGACTCAATTTTGAAAGTCAATTTGTAGCCATGTAAAACACACCTCTATATGAGAACAAGCTTGGACCCAACATAGAGTGTTATTTCACAAAGTGGATCTTAATAGAAATGATGCATATATTTAAGGACTCACATATATCTCTCAAGAATGGGATTTGAATTCTTATCGAAAATAGAAGATTCATTCTTTTTATTGAAAATTTCCTCTTAATCATTTGGACCTTATCAGAACGACAAGTGGGAACAAATTCAAAAGTATAGTGAGAAGTAGAGTGACCCCAATCGACCCGAAAAGAGCCAAGATTTTTGGATTTTGTTGACCCAGATCAAATTTCATAGAAACTGAACTAGGTTCTCCCTTGTAGAGATTTTGAATTAAAATTAATTTCAAAAAGGTTTAAGTTAGATAGAGAAATTTAATCTTTTCAATTCTTTTGCATAGAATTTTTTATCTGATAAACTGTCTATGCAGGACAATAAATCTAGATTCAAGATTTTTCAAAGTCAAGCTATTAAATATGATCGGGCTCTTTGAGATTTAAGGATTTAAAAAGAACGAAGCCTCTTTCACTTTTTTGTGACGTGCTTTGCACACCTTTTTATTTCTTTGGCGCACTTTGCGCTTCTTCTTTTTTTTGAATTTTTTTTAATGCACTTTTGCATCCTTTGAATTTTCTTCTCTTTTTTTTTTTAAGAGGCTTCACTTTCTTTAAAACCTTAACATGATTGCTCTTTTTTTTTTTTTTTTAATCCAGTATTATATCGCAAGTATAAGAGAAGAAAATTCATTCTCTTATCCAAGGAAGAATAATCCTCAAATTGGACCCAATCTTTTGATAAGAAAATATTAACTTGACTTAGAAAATTATTGAATAGATTTAGAACGTGCAAGAAAAGCCTATAAGATAGAAAACCGCGAGAAGACTGAGAAGATTTTCATTTCAAAAACCAACTTAAGTTTGATACAAATTTCAATTCAAAAATCAAATTAACCCGCATAAGCGGTGGGAGGGAGGGGCCTTTAAGGATCCAGTGGGGTCAACTATAACTCTCTCCTATTTTTGACTTAAAGTAGAGATCAATTTTCATTAAAAAGATGGATCAACTATCCTGAAAATTCTGATCTGGTACACTTTGAGAATTAATATGATTTCCTTCAAAATAGCAAGTCTAGGTGGCAAGACCCTATCAATATAAATTATATTTCCAAAATATCTTAAAATAAAGAGATTGTTGTGGGGTCTGCACTACCCCTAACTAGTGCTGCATCATCTCAATCTAAGGATCTATCGCGATAGGACCCCTTTTAAAAGTTAAATTCAAATGGTGTCACTATCTGACAAGATCTCAGATCCATCATTATTCCCCTTCCTAATTACTAGTGATCTAGCAATTATGAGAGTGGCACCCCGAGCGGTTTCTGCACCTCCTCCTCTATAAATGATATAGTAGGGCGCATATAGTAACGTGACCTAACATCATCCAGTAGAGTGGATGGGTCATAACCCTCAATTAGGGGCCTATAGTCTATTATTGTTGATTGCTCAATTTAGATTTGGTAGATCTTTTATGTGCAATAGTCAAAAGGGCAAAGTGGATATCACGCTATCATTCTCACAACCTCCCTACCTTGAGTATGAGGAAGAGGGTGGGAGTGGCTTCCACCAAAGAGGGGGGCATGTGAGAAGAGCAATGAACCCTCCATTAACCTCAAATTTGACTTACTCTTAAGGCTTCTAATTCAGCAATTTTCAAACCTTTTGAGAACATTTAATTTCCTTGAATTAAGGAAAGGTGATTTAAATCAATTGATTTTGAAATGGAATTGGAATCTTGAAATCAATTAATTTTCTTCAAATTTTGGAACTCAAAATATTGAGTTTTCATTCAACATGAAGGTTCACAAAATTGTTAAGAAAATCTCAAGAGTTGTGCTTGACTCTCTCATTCCACCAACCGACTTGGGGTGAAATGTCAAAGCCTACATTTGATTGAGAAGATTTGAATTTTAGGATTGAAAATAACAGATCTTCTTCAAATTATGAAACTCAACATATTGAATTTCATTCGGATATGCAGGTTTACAAAATTGACATGAAGATCTTAAGGTATGGCTTGACCCTTTCGCTCCACCAATTAACTTAGGGGCAAAAATGTCAAAGCCTGGAGTTGTTGAGGAAGAGTTGAATTTTGATTTTGAGACAGAAGGGTCTTCCATAGAATGTGAAACTTAGCATACTCGAGATTTATTTGGATATGCAAGCTTGCAACATTTATGAAGATCTTAAAGAATTTGACTTGACCCTTTTGCTCTACCAATTAACTTGGAGGCAAAATGTCAAAGCCCGACTTGGATAAAGATTTCATCACTCACCTCTCTATTTGAAAGGTATTTTCTTTTAGATGTTGGCCACACTCACCCAAGAAAGAAATGGGTAGAGGGACCAACGGAAGAAAGGTAGTTAAGACTACCGATGAAACAAAATTTTGCCATTATTAAAGATGGAGAGAAAGATTTGTCCCACCGGGCGTGCCATTTTTTTGTTGGTGGAATTTTGAAAACATGTTTTGAAAAATATTAGTTTTCTTTGGGAATTTTAAGATTAAGGTTGAGTTCTAATTCTAAGGTCGAATCAACTCATTAGAAAGAATATATCACCCCGAAGGACGAAGATAAACTTTCATAACGGTGTTCAGGCTTAGAATTATGTGAACACATCTTGAATATTATGATCGGGTTCTAAAGAGAACTTCATATGGCCCCGAGGGAACAAAGTAGAGTTCAACTAAATACCCAATTACAATATCCAAAAAAAAAAATATGATCGTCGCATTCACATCCAAAGCCTTATCGAAGAAGGATGTATCTCCCTAAATGGAAATGACACCATTCTACGATAATTCTTCTAATGCAACGACGACGATCATTCATTAACTTTTCCCAAAGAAAATCTAGTGAAGTTTTAAAATCAATTTTAAAATCAGGTGTGTGGGGTTCTAAATCTCCTACGAGCGCAAGCCCTCGTAGTTAATTATATCGTAAGAAAACAAGGTCTCCTACGAAAACTCTCGATTAAAATAACGGCAAAATTTTGTTAGATTTTCTAGGAGTGATATAAAAAAAGAGAAGTGAATTCTGGAAACTCAAAAGGGAATGGATCAAAATTGAGCACTTATTAACAGATTCAAAGGAAGAGAGGTAGGGGATACTTTGAGATTCCGGAACCATCCGGAAGTATCCTAACTTAATCTAAGTGTTGGGCTTTATGTTTTAGGATTGAAATGAAGCTTTAATTAGAGTTGAGTATTTTATTAGAAATTTGGGATTAGATTCCCGAAATTTGGGGTCTTATAATCAAAGATCTGCCCCGGATCCTAAATCTATTTTGGACACTGGACCACAGTCGTCCGATCCTAACTAATGCAGTGCAAAGGTCTGGACTTACCCCGGCCTGGATTGGGGAGCCAGCTAACCACCTAATCGATTTAAAATACATGAATCCGGTCTTTTTATGAAAGAATGGTAAGGACGTTGTAATTAAAGTTTTGGAGAGTTGGGGCCGACATCTAGAGACTTTCCTAATTTGCCCCTTTGACATATGTTGGGTGCAAAAATGCTAAACTGATGCAATTAAAATTTTGACTCTTTTGGTTTGTATCTAATGCAATGCATGCTAGTTAACAACTTCCAATCAAGTATGCTTGAAATTTTAAAAACAGGCTTATAAAATAGTTTTTTTAGAAGACTGGACTTCCCCGGGTCCGGCACCTCGTCCTCATAGGTCAGACTATCCGGACTCTACCCGCAGGCGGGGAAGGGTCTAAAAACAAGGAAAGAAGAATGCAAAAATATGCATGCGACCCCGGGGTCGATCCCCGGCTAATTCCCTAGATTCGTTAGCTTTCTATGTTATTTAGACTCACTAAAATTTTTAGACTTTTAAGGTTATGAATATAAAATTTTCCACACCCTCACGAGCCTCACGTATCCAGGCGAAAAACAAAAGCGGCACACAATCGCCAAAAAACTAGTAAAAACAAGTAATCCTAAAGGCAATCAAATCATCACATCAAATATAAATTAATTAATAAATGTCCATATGCAAAGTTGCCTTGCTTATTACAAACCAGAATATTGCGGAAAGTAAAGTGGCCGGGCACCACTGACAACAACCCGGATTCTAAGCCTAGTAATGACGCAAGTTATTTTGAGTGGGATACTCTCAATCTTCAAGTCTTCGAATCTTCAATTTCATTCTTCTTTGGACTCCTTTTCTTCAATCTTCTTGGAATCTTCGTAGTAGATTACCCAAATGGATAAGAGGGCACTTCCCTCTAAGGGGAAGGCCACTCCTTCCTCTTTGGGTAAGGAAGAGGTATGATCCAAATTTGGATTTCCAAATGGAAAAGGAGTGTTCCCCAAAGGGGTATCCTTTCCTCTTTGGAATCCAAGCTTTGGATCTATGTATCCCAAACTCAAACTTAACTTTCACAACACTTAATAATTATACAAATTACATTGACATCAAAATAAAAAAAAAAATCTAAACTCACCTGCAGGGTTATCCTAAGCAATTAATATATAAAAAAAAAAAAATTATTCCCAAGCAGTTATATATGAGCAGAAAAGAAAGTAAACACACTGGCCACGCTCTTTTTATGGGGGGGGGGGGGGCTTTAGCAGCTGAAGCACCTGTGCAAAGAGATATAACAATTGATAATAATTTTTTTATTGATTTAGCCCCCTTTTTATAGTGCCCTGCATGAGCGTGGCCACCTGCAGAAAACTGTGTCAACATCCAGATCGTACCTAACCTAAGGGTAATCTAGTCGCCAAACACATCAATCCATCCACAGAGTACAGAAAAAGTAAGCAGACACAGCAAAGCAATTTCATCCACAACATGCAGTGAAAACTACGAAAAATCCGGCACACAGCAGTAAAGTAAACACCGGCCTAACCTAGATCTAGAGTTGGTGATCCTAGCACAACATCTAAAGTGTGTGTAAAAGGTCGTGTGGGTTTGATATGTCCTAAATAGGATTATTAGTTAAAGTTGTTTCAAATTTGATTGGTTGAAAGGCTTAAGGGATATTTAATTAAACTGTAGATATTAATGATTTAAAATCAATTTTAAAAGACTTATTAAATTATTTGTTGGATACCACCTTTGTTTCACACCGAGGCCGTGAAGTTTATTTCACCTTCCTTGGGGCTAAACTAATAGCCTCGTAGGCCTGGGTTACCCAGTGGTACCCGATATAATTAAGTGTTTTAACTTGATTAAGGTTTGAAAATTAATGAATTTTATTAAAGGTTGGTTGATTACTGATTTTAAGAGTTACTAACGAATTCTGGAGTTTTAAAGTGAATTTGGAGTTTTACGAGTTTTGGAATATTTTAATCATTTAATTAAAGGGTTGAAAAGTTGACTTTTGGATTAAGGGTGTTTTCTGGAATTTTTACATTTTATTAAAATACTAGACCTTACTACGATCAGTTAGAAGGTAAGTACGTTGAAAACGGATTTTTCTGCATTTTATTACGAAGGTTTGAAGTTTTGAACTAGTTTTTTAACTATGGTTTGACCAATTTGTTGACTTTTTGAAATATTGCAGATTTCTGGAGTTTAACATTTTTAATAAATATTAGACCTTATTAGGAGTTGAATGCAAGTGAGTTTTGGTCAATTTGGATTTTTCTTGAATTAGTTATGAAGGTTTGAAATTTGAGGTATTTAGTGAATTTTAAAATTGCTTAATTAGAGAGCCTTTTTGGGATTTTGCTCCGAATGAGTTCCTAACTCCTTGAAAAACACCTCCAAAGGTCAGGAATGACCTAAGAAGGGATCCCCAAGTGTTTGGGAAGTTTTTGGGATTTTTAATTATTATTAATTAATTAATATATTAATAAAAAAAGGATTTCACTTAAAATTAAACTATGCTTAAATTTGCTGTCAAATTAAGTTGGTTTCAATTTTCATAGATTAAGGACTGAATTCTGGTCAGTTTGAGGGTTTATATGTAATTTTTGGACTTAAATTGGATTTATTACAATTTTTAGAAGTTTTAAAGGCTTAATTAAAGGTTTAAGTCTTAGAAAATTAAATTAGGGGACCTAATGATCTCAAAAATCAGTGAAAATTTCCCTAGGGGTTGAGGGTGTCACTAAGTTCAATTGTTCAAAGTTTCAACTCAAGGGAGAATGAATCCTAATTATGGGAATTTTTCTAAGTTTTCTATGCATGGGTCCTTAATTATTGTCCTTAATTGTGTCACTAATTTAATAGGTTTGAATCAATGTTTTAACTAACCCTTGGACAACATATAAGAAATCATACACAAGCACATTCAAGTCCTTAAATCTAGGAGAGCCTAGGCTAGGTGGTGTGTGCACCTTAAGCATGCAATTAACAAAATAAAAGTTGACTAGTTAAGGGGTTAACCAATGAACAATTAAAATAATTGCTAATTAATTAACCACCATTCCCCATTAATTTTGTTCAAGTATGCTTAATCAAAGTTTAAAATCTCAAAGGATCTCTCATGATTTAATTATCTAAGTAAATATAATTTTTAAAATAGATGTCATAATGTATATGTGTACTTAAGTATATAAAATATATATATATATATATATAAATATATAGTTTAAAATAAGGTAATTAGAATAATAGTAATTTTAGTTTGAGAGATCCTCTAATTTATATAAGACACTCTAAAATTAGAGCTTAAATCTTAGTCAATATTTAATTTAGTATTTAAATATAAATTTACTATTTAATTAACTAAATATTTTTTAAAAAGAATCTAAAATATTTTAAAATATTAAAGGGTTAATTGAAATATTATATTTTAAAATATCTTTTTTTTATAATCTGAAATGAGTTTCAAAATAAATTATTTTGAAATTATTAATTAATTTGGCTTATTTTGATTAATTATTAATTAAAAAAAATACTAAACTTTAAATATTTTAAAATTATTTAAGATATATTAAGTATTTCAAAGTAAATTTAATTTCATTCGAAAGGTTTTAAAATTCTGAAGATTTTGATATTTTAAAATTAATTTTTGGATTTATAAATAATTTTTAATTAATTTTCAAAGTTTCTGTAATTAAATAGCTTTAATTTTAATTTAAACTCACTTAATTAAAACGGAGGCTGTTAGTGGGACAGCTGGCGCGTTTTGGTTCGGCCAGCCAAAACGCGGCGACGGCGGGATGCCACGTGGAAGGCGGCGGGATGCCACGTGGAAGGCGGCGGTCATCCACGCGTCGGTTGCAGAGCGCGGGACGCGGTTCACTTAACCACGTCAGCAGGCGCTGCGGGCCGTTCGATCGAATGCTTAGGTCATTCAACGGCGGGGATCAAATCCCGCTGTCCGATCCGATTGAGCAAGATTGAACAGCGGAGAGTTCATCCCGCGGTTTTGAACGGGCGGTCAGGATCGAGCCGGACCGCAGCTTGAGCCACGGGATCGAGTACACGCTTGATCAATGGGTAAAACGGCGCGATCAGATCCGTTGATCAAGAGATCAACGGACCAGATAGGGCTCAGTTCATGCAGCCAGCGAACCGAACCCTAGAACCCATTCTTTGACTCATTCTCTTGATCCAGTGAATCAAATGAGTTAAAATTTTAAACTTAGAACCCCTAAGTGAAGAGAATCAATGGGGAATAATTTATTTCACTTAAAACGAGCTTAATAAAAAGCTAATTAAACTGGTGTCCCTAGAACTAGGGTTTGAGTTTTTCACCTTGATTTCGGACGGATTAAACCGTTTATGGATTTGTTGCACTTGTAGACTGTCCACGCTCCTTTTTGTAGAAGAGTCCACGGCTTGAAAGCTCCTGGATCGATTGCTAGCTTCCCTTGAACGGATTTAAGCTAGGGTCGCCGGGATCTCGCCGGAAAAGGCCTTTGACCAGAGGGATTTCGGTGGGAGAGTGTTGAGAGATGTCTGGGGAGCTCAATGGAACAGGTGGCAGGGCTTGAGAAGGCTTGAGTAGAGAGAGAGGGTTAGGGTTAGAGTATCTTTACATTAAGCCCTTTTCCCCTTATTCAAACGCCCCCAGGCCAAACGGATGGCTGGGATCGACTCATCAGGCCCCCAGATGTTGCCAAGTGTCCCTGGGACAGCCAGAAGGCTGACCCAAAGGCTGGGCACGCCTCAATCCCATTGGGCGGCTTTGGGATGAGTGGAGGGGGATATTGCCATTTAAGGCTAAACCAGGGATGGAGTTTGGTTAGAGGGCCTATTAGAGGGCTTTAGGTCACTAATGGGTCAGCCTTGGGGAGTTAAATCAGGGGAAAAGGCTTAAAAGGCTGATTAGGACCTTTTAAAAGGGTCTAAACCCTAGGTTTGACCAAATTGACCAGTCAACTGGTCAATGGGGCTGATGTGGCATCCAAGTAGGTCATGGAGTCTTTCCAAGTGGCTGGATGGGTGTGGCTTGAGCTAGGTTCAATGGGTTGAAAGGTTTGACCATACAAATGGTCCCTTAAGCCTTGGGTTGACTGGTTGACCAGTCAACTCCATCAAAGGTTATGAAATTTTCATTTAAAATAATTCAAATGAGTTGATTAGGTGGATTGGAGGGTGGTTCCAAGAGCCATGTATGTCAATTGAATCAGAAAGGCTTAATGGGCCCTTAATGGGCTTTTAGGCCAAAACTGGTTGACTTGGTCAACCAGTTGGGTTCAAGGGCTGGAACTGGATTTAACAGATTCAGAATGTCATCCTGAGTCTACTGGATGTGGTCCCGGGGTTTGGAGGGGTCGATTTGGTCAAAATCACCATATGAACCCTTAAGGGCCTGTTTGGTCAACCTGGGTTGACTTGGTCAACCAGGTTGACCCAGGGTCTGGGTTTGGGCTCAACAGATTTGAAATGACATTTGGAGAGCATTGAGGGTAGTTCCTGGGTCTGGGGAGGTCAAATTGATCAAAATCCCTATTTGAGTCCCTAAGGGCCTGTTTGGTCAACCTGGGTTGACCTGGTCAACCAGGTTGACCCAGGGTCTTGGTTTGGGCTCAACAGGTTTGAAATAATATTTCAAGTCCAAAGGAAGTGGTTGGATGGCTTAGAGAGGTCATTTGGGTCAAAACACATGTTTGGGCCCTTAAAGGGCCTCTTGGGTCAAACCTGTTGACTTGGTCAACCAGGTTGACCCAAGGGTTGGAAATAGGTTCAAAAGATTTGAAATGACATTTGAAATTTGTTAAAGGTGGTTGCATTCAATTTGGAGCTCATTTGGTTTGAAATCCCTATTTGAGCCCCATAGGGGTGTTTTGGTCAATTTTGACCTATTGGTCAACTATGGTCAAGAATGGGTCTGGAAAGTGCAGTTTACTGCTCAATGGGTTAAAATCAAGGGTCTGGAAGTGATTGGAGGCTTGGATAAGGGTTCCAAGGCCAAGATCTCAAAGGGGTTAGGTTCAGTGGCATAGGCTGTAAATATTTAAAGGTTTTATAGCCTTTGAATTTTAATTCAAATTCTGGGGTTAGAGACCTCAGAATGAGCTCAAAGTTGGAGGGTATCCTCTAGAGACATGTCTTATCACTTTGTAAGTGATAGACCCTGAATCAGAGGCCATTTGATTGGGTTTTAAAATGTTTGAAAAATCTCTGAAAAGGGTCTTTAGGACAAGGCCTCTGGAGTTTGAATTTGAGTCTGGGTTTCTGGATTTGGATTTGATTTGAAGTTTGAATTAATTTGGATTTGAATTGGATGGAGTTTAGATTGATTTGAGGTTTGAGTTAATCAAGGGTATGGATTGATTTGAAGTCAAGGTAGGTGGATCAAAAGGATGGATTGATTTGAGATCAAGGTGGGTCAAAGGGATGGATTGATTTGAGCATGGATTGATCCTAGGATCTAGAAAGAACCCTAAGGTCTAGGTTTTAAGGGAATCCTAGGCTCTAGAATAGGCTCTAAGGTCTAGTTCTAGGAAAGATCCTAAGGTCTAGAGTGGATCCTAGGGTCTAGGATTGGATCTGGATTCTGGAAGGGTCTTAGTGACCTCACACAAAAATGAGGTCAACAGAGCTATAACTTTTACTATGCTTTTAATTTGTCATCACGTAAGTCCAAATATATATGAAAACTAGCTAGAACCCTCATTTAAGAGGGATTATTTCGTGCGGAGTCCGGACATAGAGAATCATTCAGTTTTATGAATGTGAACAGTAAAAACATAGTTATTATTCACCATTGCTCTTTTACTGTTCACAGTCACAAAACTGAACGGTTCTATGTCCGGACTCTGCACATAATAATCTCTCCTCATTTAAATCCCGATTTCCTTCTTCCTCTTGGCTCTGCAACTCTTTTCCTTTATAATGTTTAATATTCCCAAATCCAAGCTAAATATTCAGAAAGAAGATATTGTTCATATTATCCTGAAGAAACACAGGAAAGAGAAATTACAATTAATGATGAGAGAACGGGAAGAACAATATCTCTTCAGCGAGAAGCTGCTAGTAAAGGAGCAATTATTACATCCGGTGTCCGAATGCATTCAGAGACCAATAACCACGCGCCACGTCACCTAAAACTTTGTATTTTGGACTCGGTACTGCTCGGTATACATTCGGGCCGTTCGGTTTTTTACCGGATGTAATAATTTCTCCTAATAGTGAAGGTGAAGTTGGAGGTTAGTGAGGTAAGGAACTGACAAATCCTTTCACTTTGGCTGAATCGGTGTCTTCTTCTTGCATTTTGGCTGAATCGGTGTCTTCTTCTTGTTCATTTACGAATATTCCTCCAACTGAAAAAAATAAATAAAATTTTAGTTCCTCATCCTGAGCTAGCAGTTGAACCAATCAATAATAAATTCTTATATTCTGTTGATTCATGTAATTATTGATTCTTCAGTATCTTTAAACTCTTTATTAAAAAAAACTTATTACTTACTAGTTTTCTTTTTCCTTGAAGGCCGATCAAATCGCTTTCCATGCTCAACTTAATTGGTCTTACTTGACATAGTCAATACTATGAGTATCAGGACCTTTTTCATAGGGCTGTAAGCGAACCGAGCCGAGCCGAGTATGCGAGTGTTCATGTTTGAGTTCGTTATCATTAGCTTGTTCTAGTTCGGTTCATATTTAATTCGAGCTTTATTGTTTGTGTTCATGTTTGGTTCGTTTAATTTAAGAGTGTTCATATTTGGTTCATGTCCGGTTCATGTTTTGTTCGTTTAATGCTTATCGAGTTTTAAACAAACAAGCATTAACAAGCTATATATGCTCAAGATTATATTTAACAAACTCTCTATTGAACAAACAAACATTAAATTTGTTCATGAACATCTTAAACAAACAATCTAGCAAACATAGACAAATGTGAAATGTCTTTTGTTCAGAAAATTAAATTTATAATAAAAGCAATTGTCTATTTAAAATGAAAATATGATTAATCTATATAAATATATTCTTAAATGAAGCTTACCCATTGCATTTCTCTCCAATCGATCTTTTATCGAGCTTAATGTCGAGCTTGTTCACGAACTTCAAATGATGTTGTTCGTGAACATAAATGAACCAAACACATTAGTGTTCAAGCTTGTTTATTTAAGGACCGACTATTTAAAATGTTGTTCAAGTTTGTTTGTTTAGTTAGTTAAACAATCACAAACGAGCTTTAATCGAACCGAACATCAAATAGCTCGTCGAACGCTTGATTTGCTTGCAGTCCTACTTTTTCATATTCAGCCTGTGCGCTATAATTGAATATAATGTGAGAAAAAAAAACTACAGATAGAAGAAATTCTATTTTTGCAAGTGATTATGACATAGAAAATAATATATTATCTCAAAAGTTATAAATGATATTATAAAAAGGATTCAAAGACAATATATGATTTTATAACAAAATTATGCTCTTCGAGACTTTTCCCTATATAATTTCTGCAAAATAGAGTTTATTTTATTCTTGGGTGTAGGTCTCTGTATGGGCAAGTTCTTATGCTTACTTCCTTTTCCTTAGAATATTCATGATTAAAGTTATGGTAAATATTTTTAAGATTTCAAAGTTTAGAGAATAATGTACTCCTAAAATTTCAAATGGAGTTGGTTCAATTTAAAGAGTTTTTAGAGGCCAATAAAAGAAAAGTAGGAAGCATTGGATTATAAGAAGCTTAGATATACTTAGAACTATCATATGTTGAGCTTTTATGTATTGAATTTTGATTTTAGTCTTTGAATTATTTATTTTATTGGAAAGTTGGGGCTTAGATTTTATCAATAAAAAAGATTAAGAATAGGTCAAGGATGTAATGACTTAAGATGTAGCAAATAAAAAAACTATTGGCTTGAGATCTTGAAACTTAGGTGATAACCACCACAAGGGTAGTAACTACTCCACCATGTTTACAATTTCAAGTATAGAATATAGAGAAAGCTTTGATGAATCAAAATTCTTAAAATATAGAGTCAACTTGTTATGTGCTATGAACCATGCAATATCACATTTATTAGTAATATTTCCTTTCTACTCAATTACACACTTTCTTGAACATATTTATTATTCAAAATATATATAAATTAGACTACTTTCTAATTGTTATCTTGTGAGGGTCACTAATTACTTGTACAACAACTTGATAGGAAGTCATTTTTTTCATTATATATTACACTCCCAAGCGCAAAATATAGAGAAAACTTTGATGATTTAAAATACTAAAAACATAGTCATCTTTTGTATTTGAGGTTTGTACTTAGAATATCAATCTTAAATACAATTAAATGTCCATATGATTTAGTCCTTCTAATTAAATTGGAATCTTTTTTTCTCTTTGATAGTTTATCAATCTTTAATTTTCAATCATCCTTTAATATATATGCTTTTTGTGATAGGTGGTTGTTTACTTGGATACATTGGCTTACCTTCTATTTGGTATTATATCATAATGTCAAAGTAATTGTTAGTTCACTTAGGTGATGACATGGTCAATTTTAAGTTTTAAAGTTACCATCTTAGCTCATTTAGCAAACTATACCAGATTAGAAGCTTGTGATAGAGGCAAAACTAAGAAGATTTAAGGAGAAGCCTACCTCCGCTCTATTGATGTAGAAGAATAAAAAGCGCAAGTTCAAGAGTGACCTTCCAAATTGGAGGGTCCAATGTTGGTAGGAGGATCACTATGGTTTGATTGAATCCTACTTATACAGAAAACCCCCTTTGAAACTTTTTTTAATTTATTTACTATCATTACTAAAATTCCAAATATTAAACATATGCCCCAAGTTTAAGTGGATATCGCTAGGAACAAGTAGGTGATAAGACATTAAGACTGCTTATCTAATTTGTTGATTGAGTTTAGGCAAAACTATATAAGCTCAAATAAATTTTACTTACTAGAGAAAGTGGTAACAACATTTGCCTATATTTTTTTTGGGTAATAATCCATCTTGATTTATGAGATTTTTAATGGCATAACCAAGAAAATGAGTTAACTTTATATTTTTAATAAGCAATTCTATGAGCTATAATGAATGCAAATAAAATTTAAAATATCTATTTATGTCTCAAAAGTTAGGACTAGAGGGTTCATGCACTAACATTTCCATCTCTTAGATGTACTAAATCATAGCTTGTGCTACACTTTTTCATGGACTCTCGATATTGATAAGTTAGTGTAAAGTGGAATAATCAATCTTTTGATTCCCTCTTGAATAAAAAAGTTCTCTAGTTTTGTGCACCTCCAAAACTATTTATGGAGTTTAATGATTCCAACTTTTCTTATAAGGATAATCTTACACCTGGGATAAGCTTTTGATCCCTTATTAGATGATAACTTTGAGTCTTATTCATTAAACATGGACAATATAAGCAACTTTGTCCAATCAATATATTTTTAAAAGATCAGATCATTTATTAGTCACTAGTGAAGACCCAAAAATGCAATGATTTGAGGATTCCAGTTATCAATACTCTTTAATTTTCAAAATGAGAGGCTTTCTTGACCTGAATCTATTGGTCAAGTCCAATCATTAAAACTTAAAATTTCTTTCTAACATTCATGACATTTTTTATTAAAATGCTAAAAATGCTCTGGATGGGGTTGGTGTTCATAAAAAATTTTAACACGACTTTGAGATCAAGCATATTCCTAAAAGCTTAAATACATCAAACCCTTTTCATTGATTCCAAGTTCAGTCCTAAAAAAATTAAACTTTCTTCATTTATAACATCTATTCTTACCATCCTATATTTTCTTTTAAGATCCTTTCCTAGCTCAATAATCTAGCTTGGAATACTATTCTCAACCAAGGATTAAGTAGTAAAGAAATAAACCCTAAAATTACTATAGTATTCTCTTGGACTAAAAGTAACCATACGAAGAAAACTCCAATCTAAAAGTTCACTTCTCATCAAGGTAAACCACTTTCAAACTTAATTTTGATTAATCTTAGCATATATAATCAATGGTAAGAATATTAAATTCTCTTTTGATTCAATCAATTATTTATTAGTACACTATAATTAATTATGAGAATATTTCTAATATGATTATGAACATTGGTTTTACTTATGTTGAAATTAATATTGATCATCCCAATATACCAAAATCTCAAAGGAACATTTGTTGATGTCCAAAAAAATGACCATATCACCTATCCAAATCTCTTTTTGTAGGTTTAAATTAGCAAACTCAAGATGACATAATTATAATTTACCATTAGCCTAACCCAATAGTACCTTAATAAATGAATATTAGTTTAAGATCTAGAATTATAAGAATTACTTCATAGTAACTTTTTGGAAAAGTAGGTTTTTATTAACAACCTCATAAAGAAAATTAATCTTTGGTGAATTCTAATTAGCCCTTTTGGCCCAAGACAAACCCATTTTCATTCATAGGTATAAATCTAGCAAATCTTAAATTAACCAAGTTAATTGTTCAATTTGCTATATGAAAAGTCCAATTAGTCAAATATAAGCCCCATAACCTTAACTTACCCTTAGGTAGATCAATTGGCGAATTTACACACATTTACCTTATCAAATTAATGGGATTAATCATCTTTGATCATTTGATTGCATCTTTAACAAGTTTAATCAACTATTAAATGAATCTATAAAACCTAATGGGATCATTTTCTCTAAGGTAATCTCATCACTTAAATGGATCAAACCTATTTGAGAGCTATTAGATCAATTCAATACAATCAAATTAATTTAATTATATTAAACATTTCGTAGGATGTCTTCATGTAATTCATATACCATTGGACTTATGTGGGCTTCGAAAATTTTTGTTGCGGTCTCTCTGAGGCCCTTTCTTTTATTTGAGTCATCGTGGAGAGTTTTAACGCTTAAGTTCCAAGGCATATTTTTAGAAGGCAGATTGGATTGTGAATAAGACATCACCCAAAGATTTTGTCCTCATTTTGGAGGATTTTATTATATGAGTTTAGGTTTCCTATAGATACAAGCCTTTATAGTTAGTTAACCCTCCTCATAGCGAGAGAGAACTTTTGATTAAGGCTAGGCATCGAACATATACATAGTATCTAACATATAGTAGAAACATGATTTAGGTATTTGAAAATTTAATAATTAAAATTAAAATTTCACCACCTTGCATTTAAAGTGGATGGTGCGGGGAATGATGATGAGCCCAATCAAGATCACATGGTTCTGTCGTCCTGGGCCATCGTTGTGCCTTGTTTACTTAGTCAAAGGAGGTAGTCGACCCAACGTGATAGAAAGATCCTTGTCAGCAGCCATGGGTTGCTTCATCCAAAGTTACCTCATAGATCTGGGGTGGACATTTGTCCAAGGGATATATTTGAATCCACTTTAGGTAATAGAGGGTTTTGTGCCTTATCAATTATATCCTATTAATTTATATCTCAAGGATTTAAAGTCATTAGGGAACATGCGGGCTCTGACCTTAACTTTGATTTAATGGTGCCATTTGGCGGCACAACCACCTAATTTATAGTGTCCCAGTCATAATTGTTTACCTTTGATGCCGTTTAGCGGTGAGCCATCGATTAGAGAATATGTGTCACGTCCTAGTGACATTCTCAATGAGATATTTTCTTTTTGTGAGTTGAATTGATTTTTAAGTTTGTCCACCTTGGTAAACTATTACATAGGGTGGATGTGTATTTTGCTTTAAGAATTTTGGTGATTTGTTTTAATTTTAAATATTTAGATTTTAGTATTTTTTTGGAGTTTTTGGATTTTTATGGGACATTTGAGGATTTGGGAGGCATTTTTAAATGTTTATGGTCCCCTCTAGATGAGATTTTATATCAACATAGCCATAATCGAGGTTTTCATATGCATTTCTATTTTATCGATTGAACCTTGTTTACTTTGTTTACATATCGACATAAAATCAGGTTCATTGTTGTCTTTATGCTTTTAATAATGAATTTATTTATTATAGACCTTGAATGCCTAATATAAACGTATAAAATAAATATCTCAGTTGATGCCACAATCATATATTTGTCTGATGGTTTGAATCATGTCAATGTCTATTTATTCATGTAGAAGGATTGGGCTCGAACCTAGTTTCATTTTTTTACCCGCACAGTTTTCTTAGTCATGACATGTGTACCCATTACATGCTCACCGGGGCCCATGCGAGCATGCCTTTGCAAATATTTTATATGATTCACACTGTAAATTACATGTATATGCATACTATAAATGTTTCATTATGTATTTCAGTGTGTAGGTCCATTTTTGTAATTATCATATGTTAAAAAATGACCATCACTGTCAAGTACGCAAAGTCTCATTTTGGAATCTAGAAATACTTTATGCCTTCTTGTACGAATATTAAAAATTTGGTGTCATTGTAAACTTCATTGCTCGCTACTGATTGTTAGCTAAAGACTTGTTATTGTGCATGCAACAAATCTTCTGTCATTGTCAGTAAGTGTTCGCATTTATCATATGCTACACTGTATATGTTTGCAAGGGAATTTATTATGTTGGTTGCATGTTGTTAGTCATCCCCTATAAGTAGACTACTGTATAAATAAGGAGTCCCTTATAGTGGCTAGTAGGAGCTCGTATGCATTAAAAATATATTATTCTTTCTTATAGATAATATGTTATGTGTGTTGTAAATCTCTCATCATTATTTGCATGAGAACTTTACTTTATCTATAGTGACTCATCACCTTCGTTGCATATCAACTTTCTTCACCTACAACGAACTTATGCATTTGTTAGATTCTTGATTGATGTTGATTGTATGAGGGCATCTTTATAATTAATGCATGCCCATTATTATCATTTGAGGTAGTTTAATATGTTTGTATGTATCTAAGTTGCATCGACTATGTGCAAACTACAATTATTTTGTACTTCTCAAATTTGTCTTGGTTGGCAATCTGCCAGACATCGATGTTCATCGGCTGCAAGGTGATGTATTTGGTGTTCAGCTTCTATGTCATGTTCATGAAAAAATCATGACATATGTTGCACTCACCTTACCTTCTATTTGTGTGTTCATCACAAACCCTTCTCTTGCAAATGGGTTATTATATTTACAAGAACTTTATTGTTCTTCGTATGCCTTATACTTGATGTGGTTTCATGTAAGTTGGTCATGTCTGAAAGTTTTTAGTGGCTCTTAATGCTTGTTGGTGTTTTCTTGTGATTATTTGAATGTTGCAAGCCAATTATATGTCATCGCTTATCATTCGTGTGCATTGCAAGACTTATGTCTTCACCTCTCCAATTCATAGATCAACTATTGTATGCACGTTGAACTTCCTACAATTGCTTGTCGATGCTTGTATTTATTGTGGATTCTTAATTTTTGCTTATGTGTAATGCATTCCTTTGTGTCCACAGGGTATCTGCAATACTCGTGGCATATCCGTTGTTGTCATCCATAAATAGCTCACATCAGTTGTCATTGCTCGTAGGTAGGCTACGGTGTGTTCATTCGTAAGATGTCTGATATTAATAGTGGGGGAATGTTGCATTCACTTCATATTGCTCATGTTTTTCTTATAAACTCATCATCACATTCGCAATGAACTTCTTATATGTACTTCGAACCTAATTGCATGCATTAAATTGTCATGTACATTGCATGTTAAAACTCCTCTGCTTGTAGGGGATATATGTATTTGTATGACACTGAACGGTTGTCGACAGTGGATATGTGACTGCATTCATTTGCATATATTTTATGTTTTTCTCATATGCACATCCATGTATGTTTTTCCCACTACGCATCATTAATGGTTCATCACAAGTCTCTTCTCCTTGAAGATGATCTGTAATATGAATGACGAGCCCACTTCCCATCACATTTCAATTGACATGATGACTTTGAATATTTATTAAAGATTTCAAATTATTGGTTGTAAGCATGTTATATATTTTCCATTCATCCCTTACAAACCAAATTTTCTTGAAATCATCCATTACCAATGATTGCTTGTATATTTGATTTTGTTATTATTATTTCTTTTGAAAATTATAGGTTTTATTTTAGATGTCAGGTTCTATTCTCTGTAATTACAAGTTCAGTTCCATGTTAATTATCCAAGTCAATTCCCATGTCATTTTCTTCAAATATAGGTCCTTTGTCAGTTGAAATTTTGGAAACCTCCCGTCATCTCCCTAGTTTAGGGGAAATTTAAGCAGTTGGGCCTTCCCAACCACACTACGAGAGTGCATTGGATAGGTGTCCAGAGACACCGCGGCCATAGTTTTCAATTATACTATGCTATGAGAGCGCATATGAGTCTTCAAGGTACATAGGTAAAAGACTTGCAAATTTTTCCCGAAGGCACTATAGCTCATACATAGGTACTTAATATTATCCTCGTCATGCATTATACCTTAGCGAGAGAAATGGCAATTCAATGACGACAATGCACAAAGATCGAGGCAAACACACAAAAGTCCTTTTTTCTCCCCTTTTTTGGCTCTTTTCTTTCTTTTTTTTTTTTGAACTTTCTCTCTTTTGTTTATCATAATAATAATAATAATAATAATAATAATAATAATGGTATAAAGAACTTAGGAAAGGCTTAGAGAAGGAGAACTTCTCTCCCTTTTAAAGTGTTGCTGGAGAAGAGGACAGTGGGGTGATATTTAGTTAAGTAAAAGAGAGCAAGTGTAGTTATGGAGTTTGGCTAAAAAAAAGGAAGCTAATGTTGACTATGGTTTATAAGTGTATAGAGACTAACAAGGTGTGAAGTTGTTGAACGTAGCTCAGTTAGAGCAGACTCGAGAGGTGAGGGAGTTTGGGGTCGGAAGGTATGCAGGGTTAAGAAATACTGGAGTAGTTTGATTTTGGAAAGTCGGGTCCAATCGATAAGAGATGAAGTAGATCGGCTCAGTAGACGTGGAGGTAGAGAATTTGGATGGCTTGAGGGTCGGAGTTACGATCGGTGATGTGGTTCGACAGTTCAAGACTAGCAGTGTTCGCATAGGCAGAGGAGGTTGAGTTGGCTTCGATCGACAGTTGTGGTAGATCTGGATGTTCGGATCGGAAGTCCCGTGATAGGGAGTCGTGCGGGTTGGATTCAGCCATGAGCTTGAGTCGGGATGTGCAAATGATTGACTTGACTTACGTGAGTTGATTCGGCGAACTGAATCGCGGAAGGTGGAAGGATCGTGCAATGGATTGGGCGAAGGTCATGGGTGGCTTGCCAGATTGGACACAGTCCGTTTGGCAATCAGAGGTCATTTGGCCATTCAAGTGATGCATCGTGTTGATGCCCGTGTCACTTAATTCGTCGGTCTTTCCCCTTTGTAAGTGTATTTTGACGTAGGGGTCAACAACTTATTGAGCCCTTTAATGCGACCTTGATCAACCACCTAGATCATGAAATGTAAAAGTCAAACTTATTTTAATTCTTTGACACAAGTGAGTTTTGCCTCTTCATATTCTCTAATCAGTGGACCCTACAAACTTTAAAGGACGTTCCTAAGTTAGAAAAAAATAATATGCCCTTATTGGCCCTCTAAGTTGGCAAATTTGTCAATTAAAGTCATGCTTGACAAATTAGGCCCTTAAGATTTTTAATTGACCATAACAAATCCAAACTTCAAATTAATCAATATAAATAGATGTATGGTTAGTAATTAGATTTCAATACATACACTCTCACATAAGCATTCATCCCATCAATTAGATCAATTAAGCAAAACAAATCTAATCTGACCCATTTGGTCAAATGATGCAAATTAACCATAAAGCTAAATTGTTAAAGTCATTAGACATTAAGCTTTATAAAATGAATATGACATGATCAAATCTTAGTAAATTATTTTCCATGATTTAACTGTGATTTGTCAAATAAGTCAAGATTTCTCATTTAGGAAAATATACACATTACATGGAGGTTTGGCCACCATTTGGCCAAATCCAGATGACACCTTGAAAGTTATTCTAGAAAGAGATATTTGAGAAAAAAAAAAAAGACTAGTTGGGCACAACTAATTTGACCTGTTTAGGTTGATCAATTCCATCAAATAGCCCAACATTTTCTATTTGAGCATTGATAGAGAGTTTCGCCTTCACAATTAAATTGACGAGAAACCAACCCAAACCCTTTGAGAGTGATTTTAGTCAACTTTTTTTTTTAAGGATATCTATAGTTTGACCTAACTAAATTTGACCAATCCAAGTATGTTAATTTAACCAAATGAGTTAATATAGTACACTTTTGATAAAGTTGGGCTAAAATGAAGTCATACCAACCAAATGACCAAATTAGTTCACTAAACCTATTGTGGTTAACATTTATTTAGCTAAGTTAGCTCCTACAACAATCTTGATGCATAAAAAAATTATTAGCTAAGTTAACATTATTATGTATGTCTAATAAATTAATGATTATGGAGGTTTGAATTTGACTTTGACCTTAACCTTCCACTCGATTTTAGCTTTTCCAAGAAAGCCATCTTTAAAATATCATTTAAAATTTTTAACTTTAAATTGAATCTTGTAAAATAAAATTTTATTTACTTTGGCAAGGTTGTTCATTGGAAAAAAATCTTTTTTGGACACCATACACATTCATTTGCATGTTAATATTCTAATAATGTATATGCATTTGTATTAGACATAAATAGAATCACCGTATCACTATAACTACGCCCTAGTCCCTAAATATAATGAATTTTAATTTAACTTAATAATCATTAAATTGAGCTTAATTAATATGGGTTAAGTTCTACACATCATTTTTTTAGCACATAAAATTACTCATTAATTTTGAAAAGCTAATTATATGATATTACATCTTTTAGGATGCTTCATACATTATTATAAAATATAGTCAACCCTAATCCATTTTAAGTCCCAATAGCTTTGATGTCGTAGCACATATGTTAAACCACATCTAGACTACACTTTTAATCATGCATTCAAGGGTAGACTACCCTTTTAACATAAGCTATTCCCTTTTGGCTAAGCCACTTCAAAGAGATTTATGTCCTTTTTATCCTAGTATATGTATAAACGGCTTTCTTATAAGATTCCATTTGAGAAATAACCATATGCTATGTGGTAGAGTCTTTTTTTGTCTTAGTGATGCTCTTATAACTAAGACAATCTACTGCTCAATCATACTTTATTGTTGAACACCTTTTAGTTTTAGGTATAAACTTGTACCTGCAGTATGTCTTACCTACCAAATAGATTATCTCTACTTGGGCTTATACTAAAGTACATATTTAGAGCTCTTTATAATTATTGAAAATCTTTCTATTCTTCAAGTGTTTGTATCCCTTAACACTTGAAACTTGAGTTTGATAGTTATTGGTTATATTAACTGTGAAAGTTTGAGATGTACCAAGATGTTGGGGGGGGGGGGAGGTGAATTGATACATTTAAAAATAATACTAAACAAGAGTACTAATTTTTTGTAGATTTTTAAAATTTTGAAATAAACAACTTAATTTCAAAATATGGAAGCTAACCATTTCAGTGATGATGATGAAATTCTAAATTACATAACAGAACATTGATCTAAAAAATTTACAAAGAAATTATAATGAAAATGAAGTGCGAAAAATGGAAAAAGCAAATAAAAAATTTTTATAGTGGTTCGGTCAACCTTGACCTACGTCCACTCCCCAGAGTCCTCCACTCCAAGTGTTGCACTAATATTAAGTGACTCTCATATTTCTCCCTTGGAAAGGTAGAGAAGCCTTTACAAACTCTCTTTCATTAACCCGGTGTGATAGAGGATCGAAGCTCCTTTCATAGGCAGAGAACCTTGACTCATTTTTCTCCCTCCTAGAGAAGACAGAGATCCTTGACTCTTTTTCCTACCTCCTCGAGAAGGTAGAGAATCTTAAGGACTAGACTAAGAAGCCTCTCTTTTTAGGGTGCTTCCCACAAGACTCACCAAGGTTACAGGAGGAGAAAGCTTGCAGCTAGCCAGGAGTAATTGTGTGATCCGCTCACACTAGTTCTCCCTCACGCTCAAGCTCACCTTCTCCTTCCTATCACAAACCCTAATTTTTTTCAAAAACTCTCTCTTAGATTTCCTCCCTCAGTCATGTTCCTCTCTTCAGCTTTATTTAGAAAAAAAAAGTTAAATAATTGCTTTTATAATAGGCTTCAAGAAATCTTAAAAATTCAAGTTGGGCATAATTGTTCGTACAGTATGATTAGTTCAAAATTAGTCTCATCCAGTATGATGTAAACAGTCGTTCAAATGAACTGTTCAAATTCAATGAACACATCGTACAATACAATCTATAGATCATTAAGTCTTATTTGTTTAATCTCCTGTATTCGTACAAGATGATTCCTGGAACGACTAAAAGTCATCTCTATCACTCATCTCATACCATTCTCATCGTATAATACGATTAGTTATTTTTAGGTGATCATCGAGTATGATATTACTATTATATAGTATGATTAGTTCAAAAATTACGGCTTCATCTGGTATTATTTTCTAGATGACCAAATTCGTCTCTACCAATTGATTTGTACGATCATCATCGTATAGTATGATTAGGTTAAAATCATGGTTTTGTTTGGTATGATCTTCGGGATGACCAAATTTCATCTCTATTAATCATCTGGTATGATCGATATCATACAATATGATCAATTATTATTAATTAAACCTTGATTTGACTCACTAATCATAAGGGTTAATTTTAGCCAAATTTTAAATTTTTGTACAATATGACTAGTTCAAAATATCAATATCAAAATCTTTCTTAAATCAATCTAGTGATTAGGGTTTCGATAATGAAATGAATTGTATAGTATGATTAGTTTACAAAACATAAGATTTCAATTAGTTGCTGCACCATTCTTTAAAACAATTGATCGTACAGTACGATTTTCAATCGTACAGTATGATTAGTTCAGAAAATTTTAATTTTCAAAAAAAAAAAATTCTCTCCCCTAGTGTGTGTGTGCACGGTCACCCAATTGCATACACTCTAATGTTGTCTGACCCAAGAAAATAGGAAATTAAAGAAAATTAAAATACATACTCTTTTGACTTGACATTCTAATCTACACAATCTTGAGTCTTCAGCCTTCTTGAGTATTGTACCTACAATCGTTAGTGTACAAAACACAAATATTATTTAACATATTTCCTGATAATGTACAATTCAATCAAAAAGGTTTGTCATCATCAAAATCACTAGCTTTTTTTTTTTTTTTATTTGATAGAAAAGCTGGAGCTTAATATTTCAAAAAGCAATAAAAAGAGAACCTACAATGATGATTCCTCCTTCAAAGTATTGAAGAATGAAGTAGGAACCTTATTAAGAGATAAATCCTCCCAACTAAAGCTATCAAATAAAGCATAGTTAGCACATAAGTTTGCTAACTTATTATTCTGATCGTCTATACAATTAAAAATAACAAATTTGAAATTCATAAGAAAATCTATACCAACATCCTTATGCCTTCCTATCTTCCAAGAGCTTTGAAGAAAAGATATTTGAGTTGTCCCCCTCTATAATTATGCCTTTATACTTGAACATCCAGTCCTTGATTTCATCTTTTAAGGAATGTATTGCTAGTAATTCCAGTTGAGCTATGTCCCAATGAATGCAAGATCTTCCATAAGCATAAAGAAATCTCCCTTTACGATCTCTAAAAACTGCTGCAATCCCTACTTTATATGAGGAAAGTAGGGATGCATCTACATTCACTTTAATCCATTTGGGTGGAGGATGCCAATTATTGGACAGTCTTAACGACTGGTTAGCATCCCAAATGCCCAAATTTAAGTGACTAGAACAAAAAGAGATCGAAGCTTGGCAGATATCATTAGAAGCTATATAAATTGAACTTTCTTCCACGACTTCATGTATGTATTTGTTAATTCAAGAAAATTGAATTACAATAAAGGTTGACAACCATACCTTTCTTTTTAGAACTAGTCTTCAGCCAATTAATACATTGTTCATAGTTATCCATATGTGGGATGCAAAATCCCCAAAGATTTAGATGATGGATAACTTCTTTAAGCTTCAAGCATCCACATATTATGTGTTCCGCGTTTTCATTTGAGTTGCAGCCCCTCGGACAAACAGCATTGTTTATTAATCTTCTATATAATAAGAATTGAGAGGATGGAATTGCATTTCTACAAAGTCTCCACCAGAACACCTCCACACGAGAATTCAGTTTTACTCTATTTATCCAGTCCCAGTACTAGACATCTTGAGATACTACTACCGATTCCTTGTATGCTAGTCCAGCTATAGACAAACCAGATTTTTGGTGGATCAACTCCATACGGTCTTCTTCTCCTTCTTGTGTGATAATAATTTGAGTAATCAAATTAACAAGCTCCCATCCAAAGGATTCCACCAGCAATGCTTCATTCCAACTGCCATCCTGAATGAACTTATTAACCAAAACAGGATTACCATCATGTGCAATAACAAACGTAGGCCACTTGTCTAAGCTTTTGTCAAGGATCCAGATATCCTTATATACATCCACTGAATCACCATTTACTAAAGACCATTTCACAATAGGCTTTACATTTTAAGTCCCTTAGCTAGCAGTTTATAAGAAGAAGAGCTGCTCATTCTACCGCCAGCCTTATCCAGTTTATCTCCATATTTAGAAGCCATCATTTTGTTTAACAGGGAATCTTTTTCCTGGATGAATCTCCATGCTAACCATGCTCTCAAAGCTGGTGTCTTCAAACTATTGGAATGCAGGCCACGTCCACCGCATTCCGTTGGTTTGCACATTTCCGACCAATTTACATAATGCATCCCTCTGTTGCCATTTTTCTTACTCCAGATAAAATTTATGCAAGCTTTATCAAGATCTTCTAATACACATTTAGGGACTAGAGAGTGAGCAGCATGGAATGTGGGAAAAGCTAGCAAAATAGTTTTTGCAAGAGTCAATTTAACTGCCAAAGACAGTAATTTACTAGCCAATTGGTTCAACTTCTTCAATGCATTTTCATTGATAAATTGATAATCTTCATATTTTAATCTTCTCAAAGCTATCTTCAATCCAAGATAATTGAGTTCTTTAACAGTTTTAAAACTCATGATTCTTTTGATGCAGTTTTTCTTCTTCCTTTCAACTGTTTACCGAACAACATTACATATTTGTTCAAATTAATACGCTGTCCAGTCCATTCACAAAAATTGAATAAGATTTCCTTTACTTTTTAACCTTCTTTCTATTTGCTTATGAGAATATAATCACATCATATGCATAAAGTAAGTGGGAAATTCTAGGTCCCTCTGGAATTATTTTAATGCAACATGAGCTTTGTTCAAATGCATTTGAGAGAAGTTGAGTGCAAAGAATGAAAAGGATTGGAGATAAGGGACAACCTTGCCTAAAGCCCCTCCTTGCATGTATCCAATTGGAAAGATTGCCATTGATGATTAAAGCAAATTTAGGATCTTCAACCTTGCCTAAAGCCCCTCCTGGATATTCAAATACACCAACACTTTCCTTAAAGAAGGCCAAGCCATGGAATCATATGCTTGTTCCATGTCTACTTTGAAGGAGACAAGGCCATTAGAATTCTTAGAGATCCTTAATTTGTGAAAATTTTCCTGAGCCACCAAAACATTGTCTGACAGTGATCTCCCCTTAATGAATGTTGTTTGCTCCATGGAGATTAGTTTTGGAATGACCATAGCTAATCTATTTTGAATAATTTTTGTTGCTACCTTATATACCGTATTACAAAGACTAATATGTCTATAATTAAAAGGAAGAATAGGATTAGATACCTTTGGAATGAGCACTATCAACGTTTCCTTCCATTCTTCATTCAATTCACCATTGACAAAGAAGTGTTTAATGGCCTTCCAGAAATCTGTTTTGATGATCCCCCAATAAGCTTTGATGAAAGAATTAGTGACTCCATCATTTCCCAAAGCAGTATTGCCTCCCAATTGTTCTAGAATTCCCTCCATCTCTTCAAAAGTCAATTCATCCTCTAGTAACTTCTGATCATCTGAATTTAAACAAGCTCTCTCTGCCAGCCAACCTTCCAGCTTGCAGCATCTCACCTCCCATTTTGTTTGGAAAAACCACAAAAAAAAAAAAAAACTCCTCCATTTCACCTTGTTCTTCCACTAACAGTCCATTTTCATCCTTTATCTTGATAATTTTGTTGGCATTCCTTCTAGTACTAGCATATGAATGAAAAAATTTTGAATTTACATCACCTTCCTTGAGCCACTTGATCTTGGCTCTTTGTTTCCACCACAAATTTAATCTTTCCATGGTTGAATTATACTCATTCACCTTATTTTTAAGACTCCAGTACTCATATTCAGTGAGAGCTCCAAGAAAAGATTCTTTGTGTTGGAGTTCCATAATTTCTTCCATAAGTTTATCTTTGACCTTATTTAGATCCTTAAGCTTAGATTTGCTCCAAAAATACAAAGATTTCAATGAATTTTTAAACTTCTTGTTGAGCACTTGCCTTGATAGTTTTTATTCCATTCCTTCCTTACCACAGCAAAAGAAGCTTGATAGGAAGCCCACATGTTTTCAAACTTGATCTTCCTATTAGAAGTAGCTTTGAAGTTCTGAAATTGTAAAGATATTGGACAATGGTCCGAGGCAATTCTTGCCAAATGCCTCACTAACAAACGGAAAGGGAAGCTTAAAGCAGAGGTGTTAATGAAACACCTATCCAATCTTTCAAGGATCCTTGCACCACCACATTTATTGTTGCACCAAGTGAACTTAGGTCCAATAAATCCCACTTCATGTAAATCATTGTTAAGTAAGCAAACCTTCATCTCCTTTGGACCTTGAGAGAATGAGAACCTTCTGCCTCCAAATTTGTCTTCTTTTCCCAATAAACAGTTATAGTCTCCTCCCACTGCCATAGGAGATTCTTTGGTGGAATGCCTATCAATCAATTCCCAAAGTTCTCTCCTCTTATGCACTTCCCTACTACCATAAACTGTAGCCACTCTCCACACAATTTTGTTTGAAATTTTAAGGTCTCCAATCACTATTTGAGCAGAAAAATCACATACCTTGAATTCAACTTGACTTGAATTCCAAAGTAATAAAATTCCACTAGATAAACCAGAAGAAGGGACCAAGAAAAAGTCCCACTCTTTGCCAACCATATTGTTGATTTGATTTCTATCAACATCAAATATTTTGGTTTCAACCAATCCCAAAAAAACCACTCCATTTTCTTTAACAAATTCCTTAATGTAGAGAGAAGCACTCCTCTTCCTTGCTCCTCTACAATTCCAAAATGCTATGGAATACATTAAAAGAGATTTTGGGGATTAGCCCTCATATTTCCTTTCCCTTCAAGCTCCAGTTTCCTACTTCTAGTAGAAGAGTTGATTGGACCCAAATCTCTCAATTGTTTAGGAATTTTCTTCTTAGGAGAACAAGTAGAAGCTGTTCTCCCTTCATTTCCAGAAATCTTCTTCTTACAGAAATCAATTTTCTATTCTTCTTTATCTGTCACATTTTCATGAGTATTTGTTTCAATGTTGTCTTTATTAATTGGAAACTCTTCTACAACTGTGCCTTTTTTGAAGAGGGGACTATTTCACCTTCCTCCAGCTCTAATAATGCATTAAAGCAATTATCATCCTTCCCGGCCATCATAATTTCCTGATCACTGGAGTTATTTTCTTCACAGTTACCCAAAGACCTACTATCAGTCATTTGTTCCGCCACTATTAGCTTGTCATTGTCTTTCTTTGCTTCAGCTAATTTTAAAGCATTTTGTTTCACTAGCTTCCAACTGCTTTTTCTTGTCACCCGTGAACTTGATTTTCTGTTCAAGTTATTGTATGATCTATTTTTCCCATATTTAACCAGCAACCATGGTCCATAATCCTCCTTCTCAACCAATCCAGGGTCATACAGATTTTGATTATTTACCGTCTTTTTCATTCTCTCCTCATTACTGTCATTTGATATAACAGGATTAACAGCATTAATCCTGATCTTTATCTTGGCTGAAGCACATTCCTCCTTTGTATGACCAATCTTTCCGCATTCAAAACATAGATTAGGTAACTTCTCGTATTCAATTCTCTGGAAGAATTTGTTTTCTCCTCCTTCAACCCAAACTCCGGTCAGAAGCTTAGCATCCAGATCTATCCAGACACAGACTCAACCAAATTCCCTCCAGGACCCCTTGGAACATATTGCCGTCAATCAAGTAAGGCTCACCCACCATGGAAGCTATACGACAGATGTTGACTTCATCCCAACAATACAATGAGAGATTTGATAATCTGATCCATATAGGGGTTGAAAGACCCTTGAGTGAATTTGGATCAATTTTTTGGGTCCATCTTTCAATTCCCACAATGTTCCTGTTAACAAACCAGGGACCATTGGTTAGAATTGCCTCCATTTGTTCTGATTCAAAGAATGAGCATAAGATCCATCCCTTCCCAAGCACTGTCAGATGAAATTTTTCCATACTGTCCCCATTGTCTTCTTAGCTCCAAGCTTATTGACGAAAGTGGGATATCACCTCCAAAGATTTTCACCACCAAAGCCTTTTCAAGCTTCTTTGAATTCTCCAAAACTTTTCCATCATGAAGCTTGACTGTTTTTCCATCTCCAATTGTGGATTTACCGAAGTCTATATCAGTAACCCTGATATTTTCTTTTTTGACCCAGGCATTAAGCAGATTACCTGGGTTATTCCTCTTCGGCATTTCATCATTCATCTTGTGACATTTCCCCAATTCACCAGTTTCGCATATCCTCACCTTCTCCAGATCATTTAACACAATGTCTTCAACTGCAGCTAACAATTCCATGCTAGAATTTTCATCCACCTTAGATACATTCTCCATTCTAGTTGAAGAATCACCTTTCTCTACACAATTAGATACCAAATCCATTACTTCTGCTTCATTAATTGCCATAATTTTAAAGCACGAAGGAGGAGAAGAAATTTTATCTCCCTTAACCAGTTTGGGTAAACCCATCTTCAGACCTTCCTCCAGATTGTCCTCCAACAGGATTCCTTTGCCCTTGCCAATGATTTCCGGCAATTGTTTCTTCATTTGCTGTCCACCTTCATTGATTATTAAACGTTTGTTCATCTTAACAAGAGCCGTTGCACCAGGAAAGAGGTTGACTCTCTCATCTCCGAACGCCGGGGGAGAAGACGTTGCACTACGAGTTCCTCCATTCATTGGACGTCCCGAAGGACGTTTCTCCTCTAACGGAGCGCCGGCCGTAGGTGGCCGGCGACCGTTCACCATCATTGACTCCGACGATGAAGCCGTGAAAACAGTTTGAAAAACATATTTTTGAAATTTCGGACTTTCTCTCACCTCAGACTTTCTCTCACCTCTGATTCAGCTTGAGTCTTCAATATCAAAATCACTAGCTAAGGATCCTAAATTTGCAACAAAATGCATTTGTTTATAAATGAGGTGAGTTAACACTTGGCTGGATAATTTTAACCCCATTAGCTCTTAGACATAACTTGTTTATGATAGCTTGACTTTGTTATATGATGATTCATCTAATAATAATAGCTATAATATTATTAAAATTAATCCTTTAAAATCAATTGAATTATGGCGATATGAATTAGTTTAATTAGATCCCTAAGATAAGATGATTAGGTAGCTTGTCACACTCATATAAGTTGATCCATACTTTATTGAAATTTTGCATACACTAAGTTGCTTTGAAGGTTAGCTGCTTAACATTGGATGATTGTAGCTAGGTTGATGACTTGCTAGAAATTCACATATATCATAAGACATATAACTATATGGTTTTGGTTTTTTGTTAGTTAAGGTGTTTGACTTATATTTGCTTATTGGGCTACTTTATTGCATTAAATTTTTATACGGAGTACGATAGAAAAGGTCTTTTTTTGTAGCCTTTTATATTATGGTCATTGATTTTTAAGGGCGTCTCCAACCGAACGGCAAATCAGTATTTGTCGTTCTTCCATCCCTCCAACAGATCGCTATTTTTGTCGGCATTCGAAGGGAGATGAACAGTGTGACGTCAATATTGGTGTCGCACTGTTCATACGGCATTTGTTTTTTTTTAATATAATGATTAAAAATATATAAAATGAAATATGAGAAAGAATATACTAGGAATATTCTTTTTTGGTGTTAGAAAATGGAGTTCGGTTGGAGACAAGTTACTGTATTTTAGTGTATCACTGCATTTTGGAGTGAAAAATGAGTTTTTCTATTGGTTTATTACTGTATTTTGGAGCATGCTATGCTTATACATTTTTGTCAGTTTCATTTTCATTTTTAAATAGAATTCCAAATATTTTGAGCATTTATTTGTCATTTTCAATATTTTATGGATTTGTATATATAAATTATCTATTTGTGCTAGCATGCTCTGTATTCTTTACAATCAACATATCATACTATTTTATTTATTCTTCTAGCTTCTTTATAGTACTTTTCTATACTATTTTCACTTTCTTTACAACTTTATGATTGTTTGAGATATAGATTACATTTTTTAGGCTTCTAGCTTAAAATCTTTTCTATAAAAACTAAAAATTTTGAGAAATAACTTAAAATTTAATTTAGAAATAGATTTTTAAATATGAAAGCTCTTGCATGACACTTTTAAATAAATATTTGCTCTATTTATATCTCTTAGAAAAGATAAAGGGTCAACTTTGGATGATACTATTCATTATTGGTAATAAAGCATCTCACTATTGCGGCTTCGTTTGGGACGGCTTTCTCACTGCTTCTTAAAGCAGCTTTTTCGTATAGAAAGCTGCTTTAAGAAGCAGTAAAAAAGTTACCCCAAACGAAGCCTGAGTTGGGTAGACTAGATTCTCAAGTATGTGATTTCAAGCTTGATAGCAAGACGATAACAAACCCATAAAGTCCATATTGAAGTTTTTTTTTTTTTATTACCTTTTTATGCAGTTCTTACTTCTTACCCATTACCATATTGACCTAATCGCATAGGCTTTCTATTATAGAAATAATCTTGCTTGGTTAAGGTGATTCACACTTTGCCTTTCATATTGATATGTTATAAAGCATATAACATATCAATGTTTAAAGAAACCAGCCAGTCGTCCACCTCACTCAAATCCTCTTAAACCCAACAACAACATAGGCTTTGTTTGTTTGAGCGTTATTTTGCCTTTTCCGTTTGGAAACGGAAGATGTTTTTTTTTTTTTTTTTTCGTCAAATCACGTTTCCAATAACTCCATTTTTTCATTTTTCTGCAGTTTATGAAAGCTTTTTATATATGCTTCTCCGTTAGAAAACTCCATCTTCAGAACTAATGTTTTTTAAAACTGCCTCTTACACAAGCAAAAAAAAACAAACAAAGTCTTAACCTCTCTAAATTCAGCCCAACTCCCTAAACCCTAAACCCTAAACCCTAAACCCTAAACCCTAAACCCTAAACCCTAAACCCTAAACCCTAAACCCTAAACCCTAAACCCTAAACCCTAAACCCTAAACCCTAAACCCTAAACCCTAAACCCTAAACCCTAAATCCTATACCCTATACCCTATACCCTAAACCCTAAACCCTAAACCCTATACCCTATACCCTAAACCCTAAACCCTAAACCCTAAACCCTAAACCCTAAACCCTATTTTTAAAAAAGAAAAAAAGGGTTTAGGGTTTAGGGTTTAGGGTTTAGGGTTTAGGGTTTAGGGTTTAGGGTTTAGGGTTTAGGGTTTAGGGTTTTCCAAGTTTAGGGTTTTAGGGTTTAGGGTTTAGGGTTTAGGGTTTAGGGTTTAGGGGGGAGGGTTTAGGGTTTAGGGTTTAGGGTTTAGGGTTTAGGGTTTAGGGGGGGGGGGGGGGGGGGGGGAGACCGTAGTGTGATAGTGGTCGGTGGGACTGTTTTCGGTGGGCGATGGAGCTCAGAGGGTCCGTAGTCGACGGGCAATAGTGATCAGAGGGACTGTAGTTGGCGAGTGACGATGGTTGGAGAGACTGTAGTTGGCAGGCATAGATGGTCGGAGGGACCTTAGTCGATGGGTGATGATGGCCAAGCGATGGTCCAATAATGGATGGGCGAAAATACGGTGACGATCGGCGACCGGGTGGAAGTCCGACGATGGTCGGTGGTTAGTGGTTTGGTGGCGGTCGATAGCCAGGCGATGGTCCAATGACAATCAAGGAAAGTTTCCCGGTGATGATGCTTGATTAGGGCGCTAGATCTTTGAAGCCTCGGAGCTCTCTCTAATCTCCAACTAAAGGTCTTGCCTCCTCCATGAGTCCAAGCCTCATTTTCATGTGGGAAGTGAGACTTTATTTATAGATTTGTGGGAGTGGCATGCTTTATAAATATGGAAAAGATCAATTACAAATTTTGAGTAATATATCAGACGGCTCATATTGATTTCCTTGATTATATAGTATTCATCAATCATTTAAATGTCATAATAATGGTAGATCAAGCGATCCTGTGCTCGTTGGATTCGTCTCATCAAGCCGCTCAATTCGACTATAAGCATGCCATATATGGAGATCATTTGATCATCTAATTAATGCTTTGAACCTTCCAAATACGCTTTGGTCCCTTGGTTTGAACCCATTTGGACTCATATTGGACCATTTTTTGTGTCATCGGATTCGCCTCTTTGAGACATTTAGTTTGACTATAAACTTGCTAAAATTGGAGTTTAGATGGTCCCAAATTTAATTTTAAAAGTTTCCAATTTGGATATACCTTGAGATTTGTGCCCAATCAAGACAATTTTTTGTGATATAACATTTCTCTAGTTTTAAGGATACATAAATCGGTTGATATAAAAACAAAATGAACCATTGTCATTTTTTTTTTTTTTTGCCTAAAAAAGGAATGCAATATATTTGGAATACTTTAGAGCTGTTTGATTGTCTGTAAAGTAAATACAGTGGAGCTAATTTTCTTATTTCATGAGGTATATGCAATGTAAACTAAAAGCAAATTATTTAGAATACTTTTGTGCTATTTGGTATAATATGCAATATCAAGTGTACTATACTATTGAAATAAAATGACAATAATCCTATTCAATATTTTAACATAAGATATTTATTATGTGAATAATATGAAACTTTCATATATTAGAGCACTTCAAAATAGACATAAGACACTTGAAAATGAGCATTTATACATAGAGTAAATTTAATATTGCTACAAACATATTCAACATTACCATTAATTTTTCATTAATACAAAATACATTTGAAGATGCCACAACTAAAAATGTTTATATATGTAATATAAAACAACTCCAAAAATATCTAGCAATTACTAATCGAAGTTCTAACATTTTCCACAACATAAGTCATTTACACATCTATCTAGCCTTTGATTCCACAGGTTTTGAGAGGAATGATTGTATCATTATAGGATTCTTCGATAAGTTGTCATATATCGCATCAATCTCTTCCTTGAAAAAGCCAGGTATACTTGAAAGCTCAGTCATGAGCTCAGCGAACATTTTTTTCATTTATTTGCTTGTGAAGGATACAATATTCTAAATATACCAAAAATCAATTAAAACAAATAGAACATATAAGAAGTACAAATGAATGAAGAATGTATCATTTATATCAAAACATAATAAAAAATTATCTAAACTAAGTAACTACTTCCAAAAAAGAAAAAAAATATGATGTAGCAAATAAAAGAACTAATATCCATCTGTATCGCCAAAAAAAAAAAAGTATATTGGCCTTTTTTATTGGCAATTCCTTATCAAAATTTAGTGAAAATTTTTAAGAAATTTTTATTTTCATCAGTGTGACTCGCACACCTCCATACAAGATAGAAAAACTTAATTTCGCTTTGAAAAATTTTTGAGTCAAGATGGGTCTCAAGAGGTCCAAGGTTCGAGTCTATGTGTATGCGTTGTGTGTGTGTGTTTGCCTTAATTGGCCTAAATGTCCCAAAAAAAAATGCTTTACATTTTTTAATGTTCATTTATTTTACGCAGAACCAAACGCCAAAATTTGGAAAAACGCACTGGTTTACTTCACAGTAGACACTAAATGCGGAAAACCAACCAGGTCCTAAATCTCTATTTCCCATAAATGAAGTAAGCCATCACGTCACCTCTTGAAAAAAAATAAAAATTAGTTTTTTTTTTTTTATTTACATATTTAATATCTAAATTATTATATTTATTTATATAATAATATATTTATATTATATCTTGGATCTATTGACTTTAAGAGATTATTTCATTAATAAGAGTTCACATTTTAGATATCTTGGATCTATTGTTCAGAGTGATGGTGAAATTGATGGGGATATTATCAGCAGAATTCAAGTTGGATGGTTAAAGTGGAGGAATGCATCGGAGTTGTTGTGTGATAGAAAAGTACCCCTCAAACTTAAGAAAAAATTCTATAAGATGGTGGTGAGGCCTGCAATGCTTTATGGTGCCGAATGTTGGCCATTAAAAGACAAGCATAATACTGAGTTTAGTGTGGCAGAGATGAGGATGCTCAGGTGGATGAGTGGCTTTACCCTTAGAAATAGGATACGAAATGAGCATATACGTGAAAAGGTTGGAGTAACTCCAGTAGAAGATAAGATTAGAGAAACGGCGGCCTTCTGATGACCCGATTAGGAGAGTAGAGATATTAGATTTGACTTATGTTAAGAAAGGTAGAGGCATACCTAAAAATACTTGGTCAGAAAATATTAGGAATGACCTTTCTTTATTAGATTTAAACGAGAATTTGACTTTTAATAGGACACAATGGAGAAAAAAGATTCATGTAGCCAACCCCACGTAGTGGGATAAAGGCTTGATGTTGTTGTTGTAGAAATGCGAACAGAAAACTTGAATCAAACCTAATGGAATGCGCAAAATTCATAAAATTTAATTCAACCCATCAAAATAGTCGCATTAATTCACAAAATATAAAAATATATTTTGCATGAAAAACATCAAGCTTCAACATAGATTAACAATAATGATCAGACTTCCAAGTAATACCAAAAGACATAGAGCTGCATGATAGGAACACACTGACATGCATAACAAAGAAGAAGTTTTTAGCACAAACAATAGTAAATAAATATGCAAGTAGAGCATAACAATTAACAAATAGAAACATAACAAAACAACCTATGGTTTATTAGATTTCTCAAGGAAAAAAACCACTAAATCCTGTTAGGAGAACACATTAGTACTTTCATGGCGTTCTACTAACCATCTAAGAACTTGAGACCATTGCCATGCGTTATATAACTTGCCAAGTTGAATTGCTTAATGACAAATATGCATTAATAGTTAAAGGTTCCATTAGCGTGGCCTTAGAAGCTTTTTGATATTAGATACCAATGGCGAGCAGTCTATCCATGAAGGTAGAAGATGACAAGAAAAAGACATTATTTTTTACCTTTGCATGAGCTACTCGTTATGAGATATCACTACATATAACCAGTCTAACACTAGCCATCAAAAGCGAAGGATAAGAAAACACATATTAAGGCAGGAAAAGTTTGTAAGACAAGGTGCAATATGTACATTAAGGGGGGTTAAATTTACTCCCTTTACTCTTGCAGAGGAATTCCACAGCTCTCCTCGCAGTCTCCAACACTTTTCTCCGAACACAGATCTCCTCCTCCATCATTCTCCGATGTCTCCTCCTTCGCATTTAAATTATCGTCCTGATCGGCATGTTGTTCATTGTTGTTGTTATTCCTCTCATTGTGTAATCTGTAGTCGGTCTCCAAAAGCATCAGTCTTCTTCTAAGCTCACCCATCTCCCTCTCCATTAAGAAAAGCCTTTCTTTGAGAGTGAGGTTCTCCTCTTCCAGCTGAGCAATGTGAGTGTCCTGATCATCCACTCTGTTTTCTAATAAGTAAGCTGCAGAAGTAGCGCCTCCTTGCTCTTCCCCGTAGCTCGGGTAGACTATCTCAAATCGGCTGAGGTCGTGGTCGAGCCTCCTCTCTACCTCCACATGCTCCTCCACATCACTCTCGCTTGAACCATCCTCGACATCATCATCCTCTTCAGCTCCACCTTTACTCCGGCTGCCGCCGGCAGTTGGCGAACGAAGCCGAATCAAACCCTTCATGGATCCATATCCATCGACGCCCCACTCTTCCTTAGCCATATCAACCAATCCCTCTCTGGAAGGGGAGAAGGTTGGTGTGGGGAGGATCGCTGGCGTCACAGGACAAGGCGATACCAAAGACGCAATCCCGCCCGATTTTTTGGCACGAATGATGAAAGATGTGGTGTTTCGCGGGGCAAATGGGGCAAAACGACTAAATTTCTTTTTTGGGTAGAAGCGCCTAGCCTTCAGGCGGTTCTGATACTGTAACTCAGTTAACGTCGGGGGTTTGTACCCGGAAATGCCGGTGGCGGCGCCCATGGAGGGTAAAACACCTGGACCAGCACCGACAGAACCAGCTCCAGCAGGGGCCGAAGCCTGCTTCCGCTTGTTGTTGTTCCAGTTAGCTCTTCCTGGTTTCGCTCCGGTGTGCGCGAACACCGGCCTAGAGTTTTGAAACCCCATCGGCTCGTCCGTCACGGAGGACGCCGCCGACTGCGGCGGAAGTGGCGGCAGTGGTGCCTGCGGTTGCGGCTGTTGCTGCTGCTGCGGCTGCTGCTGCCACATCCCGAAAGTCCGGCTCAGCATCTGCGACGGATCGTTCATGATTCCTAGCAAAGAAACCCTAAAAAGATCAGCAAATCAAGAAACCCTAGCCCAATCGCTTGATTCGGGCGGTGAAATGGAGTAGATCTAGGAAATTAGGCGAAACACAGCCCTAATTGCGAGCGAAATTTGCCTTCCGATCTCAACCCTAAACTAAAGATTCGGAGACCGAGACGAGGGCCCTTCGGCTTTATCCTTCGCTGGAAAATAGACCTAAATGACGAAAACCGTTACCGTCTTTTGATTTACGGACAGTAAGACTAGCTGCTGCGAACTCTCTGGCACTGGGTGACGTTATATGTAATAGCCGTCACAATTGGATAATTTAGATAGACACGTTGTGTAAATATGATTTGATGATGTGTTTTTCTACAACTTTAACCAGCCAACGCACCGCCTTAAATTTCTAAGCGTGTTCGATAAGATTATTATGCTTCAAATCATGGAAAAATCGAGGTTATCCTAAGTGTAAAACAAATTATGAAAAAAAAAATTATTTAATCAAAATTATAAAATGAAGCATTACATTCGAATTAAAAATTTATTATTTCTGGTGAAGTCAGAAATTTATTCAGGCCAGTGTTGTCACTACTCTCGCCTGCCTCACATAGGGGTGCAACCGAGTCAAACTGACTCATAAGTCAGTTTGGACTCGACTTGGTAACAGGCTCGACGAGTCGAGCTTATCAAGCTCGTGAGTCGAGCTCGACGGCTAATCAAGCTTGAGCTTGAACATACGTCGGACTCGACTCGTCGGCTCGACGAGCAGCTCGATGGCGGAGCTCGCGGGCGAGAAATCAAAATCTCGATAGCGGAAAATCCAAAACAACGACAGAGCACGCGCGGATCGACGACGGATGAGCTCGAGACAGCGGGAGAATGCGACTGCGAGCTCAGGACGATTAATCTCGACAACATAGCTCATTGGACCTCGAGATGTCAGTTCTCGACGGCGGATGCTACGAGTCCGGGAGACGAATCGCGACGGCAGTGATTGGATGACGGCGGACAAGCTGGATGACGACTGGCGCGACGACGAGGGCCGAACTCGGGTCTCGAGATGACGGATGCGACGACCGGCTTGACAACGGAGCTCGACGAGCCGCTCGACATGATGACAAGTCGAGCTCGAGCTCGGATTTTGAACTCGAACTCAAGCTCGGGTTTTGATTGCCGAGCTCGACTCAAACATCCCTTGCTTGAGCTCAACTCGATTCGTTTGCACCCCTAGTCTCACATCACTGACCGCCCTCGCCCCCTGCTGACACAACTATCGTTGATTTTCTATATCATTATTTACTATCGACCACCATCGTCATTGTTGGCTACTGGCTACCGGTATTATTGGACTTTGCACTGTAACTTATGTTCATTCAAACAACTCCAAACATTTCAAATACAATATATTCTTTTTTACGCTATATTACATTTTACACTAACATTTTTCATCCAAATAGCCAGCCCCTAAAAAAACTGTTATTACCTAGCAACTATGCAAAATACAAAGACAAAAGATGATGCTTTCTTGAACTATTCGAAGGTGATTTTACATACTCGTCTTATCTGTAGCATAACTCGTGCACCTTCATCTTTCTTTCATGCAATAAAGAATAAATTTTTTTGCGGAGTAATTTCTAAAATTGCACAATAGGTGTTTAGGAACCCATTCCTAGGAGAAATTATTTTGTACGCAGTCTGAACGCAGGGATAGGTTCGGATGCTGCGTATTTACTGCTTATTTGTTGCGTATTTTTTGTGTATTTAATTTTTTCTACGTATTTTTTGCGTATTTATTGTGTATTTAGTGAGTATTATTTATTTGTTATTTTTTGGCACAAAAAAAATTTGTATAAAAAAATACGCAACAAATAAGCAGTAAATACGCAGCATCCGAACGTGTTCGGATTACGTACACAATAATTTCTCCATTCCTAGAGGTGAGAGTTCCACCAAATCCGAACACGATTGGTGACTACGAGTCAAGTGAAATGAAATGTTATGCTAGGAATTTGTTTTTAGTTAAAATATTAATGCTTCTTTTTTATTACTATTATCGATAGAAACATTATAAGTAGGGACATCAATTATGGCATCTACAATGTAGTAATGTTAATTTAGGGGTGTCAATTTCGGGTCACGGGTCGGGTTCGGGTCGAACCCGAAATTGACCCGGTACTATTCGGGTCAACCCGAACCCGACCGTTTTTGCAAACGAGTCGGTTTTCCGGACCCAAACCCGTCCCGCTTCGGGTTCGGGTCAACCTGACCCGACCCGAATGACCCGATTCAGACAAAAAACTGCTAGTTTTCGGGTCCAAAAAGGGGACAAACTCTGATTGTTGGGTCAAGAACGGGTCAATCTCGGGTTCCCGGGTCAAAAACGGGTCATTTTCGGGTCAATTTCAGGTTGACAGGTCAACCCGAACCTCACCCAATTTTTGAAAGGGTCGAATTATTGAACCCGAACCCGACCCGTTTCGGGTTAAGGTCAACCCAAACCCGAAATTTTCGGGTCGGGTCCAATATTGACACCCCTAGTTATAATCTACAAAACAAGGCTTAAGATCTCACATATTGTGTGATCTTTTTGTCAATTATTAGCTTCAAACGATGCAACATGAGAAGAAATAAAATGTATCACCTCAAGAGATGGAAAATTTTTCATCTTCATGGGTTCAATGAAAGGTAGATGAATATTTATAATATTCTTCTAAATAATTTATGAATAAGAGAAAATAGTTTATGGGATATATATATATATATATATATATATATATATATATATATATATATATATATATATATATATATATATATATATATATATATATATATATATATATATATATATATATATATATATATATATATATAAAGAGAATTTTGTTTTCTATCTCTCGGGAGTTGACATGTATGGACTAAGGGTTATTTGCTAATTATAAAATAGTTACACTTTATAAATTATATGGCCAACCAAATTATTAACAATATCTCCACAAAATATAAATGGATTAACTATTATTAATTTTGAAATAATCAATCTAGATAGAAATTGTGCATTAGGTTGATAAGAACTCAAGAGCTATGATTGATTATAAATTAGATATTTGGGTAAGAAAATAAATCTCTAAGAGCCTAGTGATGATCCATGCTAATTAAACTATATAAGAAAGCTAAAATAATGGTGATTTTAAATCATTCTGAAACAATCAATCATAAGTGTTTGAATAATAACATGTAATGTCTATATGTGATAGTGTTTTGAAGTAATACAACAACAATAACAACATCAAGCTTTTATCACACTATGTGGGGTCGGCTATATGAATCATTTTTCTCCATTGTGTCCTATTAAAAGTCAAATTCTCGTTTAAGTCTAATAAAGAAAAGTCATTCCTAATATTTTCTAACCAAGTCTTTTTAGGTCTACCCCTACCTTTCTTAACACAAGTCAAATCTAATACCTTTACTCTCCTAACCGGATCATCAGAAGGCCGCCTTTTTATGTGACCAAACCATCTAAGGCGACTCTCTCTAATCTTATCTTCTACTAGAGCTACTCCAACCTTTTCACGCATATGCTCATTTTGTATCCTATCTCTAAGGGTAAAGCCACTCATCCACCTGAGCATCCTCATCTCTGCCACACTTAACTTAGTATTATGTTTCTCTTTTAATGGTCGACATTCGGCACCATAAAGCATTGCAGGCCTCACTACCATCTTAAATAATTTTCTCTTAAGTTTGAGGGGAACATTTTTATCACATAACAAGCCCGATGCATTCCTCCACTTCAACCATCCAACTTGAATTCTGTTAATAATATCCCCATCTATTTCACCATCACTCTGAACAATAGATTCAAGATATCTTAAACGTGTACTATTATTAATGACTTGATTGCCCAAAGTCACAATCCCTTCACTAGGTCTATTACTACTAAAATTACACTCCATATATTCCGTTTTAGATCTACTCAAGCGAAAACCATTAGACTCTAAGGTTGACCTCCATAATTCAAGTTTACCTTCAACTCCCTCTCTAGTCTTATCAACAAGAAGAATATCATCAACAAAAAGCATACACCAAGGTACATCCTCCTTCAAATGTCTAGTGAGAACATCCATGACTAAAGCAAAAAAGATATGGGCTTAAGGCTGATCCTTGATGTAACCCAATCAAAATAGGGAAATACTTGGTCAAACCACCTTGTGTTTGAACACAAGTAATAGCTCATGCATACATATCTTTAATGATTTGAATATAAGCATTATTGACTTCTTTCTTTTCAAAAACTCTCCATAACACTTCTCTTGGAACTTTATCATATGCTTTTTCTAAATCAATAAATATCATAAGTAGATCCTCCTTATTTTCTCTATATTTCTCCATCAAATCTCTTAATAAATGTATGGCTTCCATAGTTGACCTACCCGGCATGAATCCAAATTGATTTTGAGAAACATTAGTATCACGCTGCAACTTATGCTCCATAACTCGCTCCCATAGTTTTAAAGTATGACACATTAACTTAATACCTCTATAATTCGTACAATCTTGTGCATCACCTTTATTCTTAAAAATAGGAATTAACACACTCATTCTCCACTCATTTGGCATCTTTTTAGTCTTCAAAATAGTATTAAAAAGTTTATTAATCCAAGAAATTCCTTCATCTCCTAAGCATTTCCACACCTCTATTGGAATATCATCAGGTCCAACAGCTTTACCACCCTTCATTTTCTTTAAAGCCTCTCTAACTTTAGCTTTACTAATACACCGATAAAAACATAAATCTTTATTATCATTTAGGGTGCTAAGGTCACTATAGTCAATCTTATTTTCACAATCTTCATTAAAAAGTTTAGTAAAAAAATCTCATCCACCTTTGTTGAATATCATCTTCTAAGAAAAGTATTTTTTGATCGTCATCCTTAATACACTTCACCTGAACTAAATCCGTACTACTCCTATCTCTTTCCTTGGCTAACTTATACATATATCTTTCTCCCTCCTTAGTATTTAATCTATTATATAAATCGCTAAAAGCTAATGTCTTTGCATCGCATATTGCTTTTTTTAGCATCCTACGAGCCACTTTATATATTTTCCAATTATCAGAATTTTTAAAATTAAAATAATTTTTATAACAAATCTTCTTATTTTTAATCTTTTCTTGCACAATTGGATTCCACCACCAACTATTTTTACTATTAGGAGTTTTTCCCTTTGATACTCCAAGTGCATCTTTTGCAATATTCTTAATATCACTAGCCACTTGTTCCCACATAACATTAGCATCCTTATGCACAGACAAAATCTTAAGATCTAAAATATCACTCTAAAAAATATTTTTGTTAATATTCTTTAAATGCCACCATCTAATCTTAGAAAAATGTTTTACTTTATTTTTTATTTTATGACCCTTTATCTTAAAGTCCAAAATTAATAATCGATGTTGGGTACATAAATTTTCACTCTGAATAACTTTACAATTTTTACAATCTAAACGATTTAATTTTCTAATAAGAAAATAGTCAATCTCGGTTGTACTATATCCATTTTTTTAAGTGATGAGATGCTCATTCCTTTTCTTAAATAAGATATTAACAATTGAAAAATCATAAACTAAACAAAAATCTAATATGATCTTGCCACCTTCATTTATCATTCCAAATCCATGGCCACCATGAATGCTTTTAAATCATCTACCTCTCTCCCAACATGTCCATTTAAATCTCCTCCAATAAAAACTCTTTCTTCAAGAGGTATCTTTTGTATTAATTCTTCTAAGTCATTCCAAAAATTTAATTTAAAACTCATATCCAAACATACTTGAGGAGCATAAGCACTTATAATATTAACAATCTTATCATCAACAATAATATCTAAAGCTATAATTCTATCTCCAATCCTATTAATTTTTATAATATTATCCTTTAAACTCTTATCTATAATAACACCTACACCATTTCTAGTACGACTCCTATCCGAATACCAAAGTTTAAATTCTAAACTATCAATTTCCTTAGCCTTCTCTCCAACCCACTTAGTTTCCTGAATGCATAAAATATTTAACTTCCTATGAATCATAATATCTATTAATTCCAAATTTTCCTGTAAGAGAACCTATATTCCAAGTTCCTATCCTAATTTAATAATAATAATAATAATAAAAGGAAATACAATTGGGCTTGACATATTAGAATTCATACCTAGCTTTATATAGTTATGATAATGGCATATGAGATCTTCATATTGAGCTCTATCATCCTCGGTCATCCTATATGTACATATATAATTTCTTTTTTGGACTAAGACTTCATTTTGGACAACTTCTTACTACTTTTTAAAGCGGCTTTTTATTGCAAAAATTTTTTGAATTGGAATTTTTGATACTAGATAGATGCTTTGGGAAGCAGTAAGAAAGTTATCTCAAACAAAATCTAAATCTAAATAATAAAAATAAAATGTTTTTTTTAAGATATAGCTAATTTAAAAATATTTCATATTTTGATAATTAAAATTGTAGAGTTATGGTTTTTTTAAGACTCATGAAATTCACCAATTAATAATTTTGTTCATAAAAAAGATTTGCATTTTTTTTCTAGGTAGGACAAAGTTCGATGTAATTATTAAAAATATATCATATTTTATTAATTAATACATCCTAGGTTAACCCTATAAACTTCTTTGGACACTTTGGACACTTCTTAGTTACCTTATGTAGGTAAGAAACCCACCAAAATACATCCTAGGTTAACCCTAGGTCAAACCCAAAACTTCTTAAATTCTAAAAACTACCCTAAAACCCTATGTTTTATCCTAGATGGACAATGACATTAAGATTGAGCCAAACAAACCCTTAACCCATTTTTGGACTCTTTTAGTGGGCCAAAAAGTATTGTTTAACCTCTTTAATCATTGGTTAAAGGTGATTTGACCAAATTCCAACTTTAAACCCAAAAAATACCTACAAGCTCAAAGTGATCAATTGACCTAGGAATTAAGTTCAAACATTCCTAATTCAACTTATAAATGGTTAGGCTCAAGGCTGACCCATGGTAAAACCACTTTGACCATGTTCAACCAAGTTTGACCAAAGCCTTAAAGAAATCAGACTTTTAAACCAAATTTCCAAATTAGGTGATTTTTTCTTAAGGTTGGTTTTAAATAATTTTTAATTCATATTGTATATTCTTATATTTAGTGAACCCACTTTGATCAAAAGTAGCAAATTAATAAAGTTCCCCTTGGGTGTCCTAGATGTGCTTCTTAGGTTAAATCCCCAAAAAATCTTGGGATTAGTTTATAATGGTTAAAAACCCATTATAGAATATTTAGAACAATACTTGGTTTATCCCTTCGACCATAAAAAGGTAAAATTACCAAAATACCCCTATAAGACCCCTAATGGATTTCATAAAATCAAACTTTGGAATTTGGGTTGACATTAGTCTTGAATGACTCTAAAACTTTATTAGAGATATTTAAAACAATGCTTGAACCATTGTCAACTTATTTGACTATAGAATGTTTAAATTAGTAAAATATTGTTATTCCTATCACAATGACCTAAACTAAACCAAATGGTCCTATCTTCGAGTCTAACTGATCCAAGCCAACCCTCAAATCATTTGGAGTTAATGTTGACCCTTGTTAAACAATTTTAGCCAAATTAAGTTAAAAATATAAAATTGTCAGGATCATATCATACGTATCTCAGGAAAATCTAAAAGTTTAATAATTAGTTATGAAAAAAATTTCAGTGAAAATGACATACCAAGGGGAGGGGTGGATTGGTGATTTAAAAAAAATTTCAAAATCCTTTTGAATTAAAAACTAAATTCAGATTTCGTGCAAAAGTGTTTGAATAAATGAAATAGATCAACTCACCACACAACTCTAATTAAGTACTTTTTTTAATTTTGTAAAATATAAATTATTTTTGTTTTTATTTTTCTAATTTTTTTTAAATTTTTTATAAAATTTTGAATCACAATCAACCACGAAAAACTTTTTTCACTGATATAATCATAATCAGAGCAGAGTGCTTCAATAAAATTGCAAGAAAATAAAAGTGTTGAAAGAAAATAGATGCAAATTAATTTTATAGTGCTTCGATTATCTTGACCTACGTCAACTACCCTAAGGTTGTATCTTCAGGTTTTGCACCAACACAATGACTCACTTTCAACCCATAGTTAGGGGGAGAAGCACTTCTTTCGTTTTATAGGTAAAAAAATACACCTTTATACACTCTTCACACCCGAAGAAACCTTCCTTTCATCTCCTCGGTTTGTCAAAGTCTTCATGTTCTCCTTTCACCTCATCGGTTCACCTCCTCAATTCGGCGGAGTCATTATGTCCTCCTTTGTCCAATGGAGTCACCGTGTCCTTCTCTTTTCTCCTCGGTCTGGGAGAGTCATTGGGTCCTCCTTTTAACTCCGCGATCTAGCGGAGTCATCGACAATTTTTAGCCTTCAAACTAATTCCTTCATAGAACTCCTCTCAAGAGACACACCAACATATATAATCAAAAAAATTCAGGTCCAGCTTATCCATAGTAATCATGTGAAAACACCTCTCACACTCGATCTCTTGATACCCCCAAGAATATTCTCTCATACACATAACCTGACCCATTCTCTCTCTTGATCAATGCTCTCACCCCAAACTCTCTCACAAAAGAAATTGAAACTCTTAACTGACCAAAGACACTTATCACAAATTATAAAAGAGTTTATAAAGAGGGCTTTACAAAACTCTAATTTTTAATTATACTGCTTCAGTTCGTACAGTATGATGCTCATATCATACAGAATGATTTGTTCAATTTTTTCTATACAATCCAAGATCAACCAATATGATTAGTTCACTTAAATAGTAGTTCATACATGACGAACCCCAGGATAATTAGTTATCGTTTAAAAGGTCTCTCTGTCGATCGATATGTATGATCATGATCGTACTATATGATCATCAATCTTAATTAATCACGATTCGATTGATTTTTCATTCATATTTAATTAGGTAAGATTCTTTAACATTATACAATATGAACTAGTTAGTATAATATGATTAGAATAAATTTTAAAATTCAAATTATTATCTAGGTGGGGATACTAAATATTGCTAATTGTCCTGTACAATACTCTGGAAGTAGAGTACGATTAGTTATAACTTATTACAAATTAATCTCATTTAATTAAATATTTTAACTAATTTATTATTGCACTGACTGTATAGTACGATCAAAGATCGTATAATATGATCATAAAAAAATTAAAAATTTTAATTACACTCCCCCTTGTGTGTGTGAGCAGGGTTGCTAAGCCAATATATACCTATTATAAAAATATAATCAAGAAAAATAAAATTGAGACACCTTCAAAAAGTAACTAACCAACTCAATATATTTTTTAGCTCTAATTCTTTGACTGTGCTTTGTATATGTTAAACTTGAAATGTTAGTAGTGCATAAGAAAAATATATGTAATATATAACACGGAAGAAAATAAAATAAATATCTAAGAATATTCGTAATCATCAAATATACAGTCGTGCTCCCAGATTGTAATAATCTTTCCCTTTTTTATGATGGAAAATATTATTTGTTGAAATTTTAAAAATGCAAGTTAATTTTTAATTTCTAGTTGAGCCCTTTCCCTCATTAAGTGATATCTTTTAAAAAAGGGGAGAAAATTTATTTTTTATTTTTTTTTTCTAAAATTTTAATTTTAGTTATTAATTTAATTTTTATTCTTATTTTTTATTTTTATTTTTAATGAGAAAAATTAAAAAATAATCATAATTAACACTGAAATAAAGAACTGAACTGCACTAATGAAAAATAAACAATGCAACTAACACACTGAGTATTCTCTATTTTGACATCACCAAAACAAGAAACTATAGATAGATCTATAGAACAACAGGAAACACTAAAAAAAAAAAAGATTTTTGTAGAACCCTCATGAGTTCATTTCTAACATTCGTGAGAAGTTTCATTCAATTTGGAATTATTTTAAATATAAAATAAAATAAGGTTATCAAATAAAACAAAAATTCCAAAATTTTTAAAATTAAACGTAAATTAGATGAAATTTTTATGGAAGGTCTTTGTGGTTACTCCAAACTTGTAAGAATTTCCACGCAAATTTTAAATTTGTTTAATTTTGAATTTCCTTTAATAAAATAATTTTAAAATAATTGAAAATTTCGAAAAATTCTAAATAAGTCCAAACTCTTATGGAATATTATTAAGATCATCCTGGGCTTACACAGAATTATTTCATGAATTTTGTGTTTTTTTAACTCATAACTTATTAAATCAAGCATAATAAAGTAATAATAAATAAATAGCTGTACACTTGAAACTTCTTTTTTATATAAAATCAAATTGGTGCGCTCAAGAAACTTGCATACTTTTCTTTCGAAGATTAGTTTTTCTTAGAGTCAAAAAAAAATTTTTTTTGAAATAAAATAAGTAAATAAAATTGACTAAAACAATATTTATGAATATACAACAATACAACAACAACATCAAGCCTTTATCCCACTAAGTGAGGTCGGTTACATGAATCTTTTTTCTCAATTGTGTCCTATTAAAAGTCAAATTCTCGTTTAAATCTAATAAAGAAAGGTCATTCATAATATTTTCTAACCAAGTCTTTTTAGGTCTATCCCTACCTTTCTTAACATAAGTCAAATCAAATACCTCTACTCGCCTAACCGGGTCATCGGAAGGCCGCCGTTTTATGTGACCAAACCATCTAAAGCGACTCTCTCTAATCTTATCTTCTACTGGAGCTACTCCAACCTTTTCATGTATATGCTCATTTCGTATCCTATCTCTAAGGGTAAAGCCACTCATCCACCTGAGCATCCTCATCTCTGCCACACTTAACTTAATATTATGCTTCTCTTTTAATGGCCAACATTCGGCACCATAAAGCATTGTAGGCCTCACTACCATCTTATAGAATTTTTCCTTAAGTTTGAGGGATACATTTCTATCACATAACAAGCCTGATGCATTCCTCCACTTCAACCATCCAACTTGAATTCTGCTGATAATATCCCCATCTATTTCACCATCACTCTGAACAATAGATCCAAGATATCTAAAACATGTACTCATATTAATGACTTGATCGCCCAAAGTCACAATCCCCTCACTAGGTCTATTACTACTAAAATTAGACTCTATATATTCAGTTTTAGATCTACTCAAGCGAAAACCTTTAGACTCTAAGGTTGACCTCCATAATTCAAGTTTACCTTCAACTCCCTCTCTAGTCTTATCAACAAGAAGAATATCATCAGCAAAAAGCATACACCAAGGTACATCCTCTTGCAAATATCTAGTGAGAACATCCATGACTAAAGCAAAAAGATATGGGCTTAAGGCCGATCCTTGATGTAACCCAACCGAAATAGGAAAACACTTGGTCAATCCACCTTGTGTTTGAACACAAGTAATAGCTCCTGCATGCATATCTTTAATGATTTGAATATAAGCATTATTGACTCATTTCTTTTCAAGAACTCTCCATAGCACTTCTCTTGGAACTTTATCATATGCTTTTTCTAAATCAATAAATATCATATGTAGATCCTCCTTATTTTCTCTATATTTCTCCAACAAACCTCTTAATAAATGTATGGCTACCATAGTCGACCTACCTGGCTTAAATCCAAATTGATTTTGAGAAACATCAGTATCACGCCACAGCCTATGCTCCCTAACTCGCTCCCATAGTTTTAAAGTATGACACATTAACTTAATACCTCTATAATTCGCACAATCTTATGCATCACCTTTATTATTAAAAATAAGAATTAATACACTCATTCTCCATGCACTCATCTGGCATCTTTTAGTCTTCAAAATAGTATTAAAAAGTTTAATAAGCCATAAAATTCTTTCATCTCCTAAGCATTTCCACATCCCAATTGGAATATCATCAGGTCCAACAGCTTTTCCATCCTTCATTTTCTTTAAAGCCTCTCTAACTTCAGTTTTACTAATACGCCGATAAAAACATAAATCTTTTTTTTTTTTTTTCATTTAGGGTGCTAAGGTCACTATAGTCAATCTTATTTATGCAATCTTCATTAAAAAGTTTAGCAAAATATCTCATCCACCTTTGTTGAATATCATCTTCTAATAGAAGTATTTTTTGATCTTCATCCTTAATACACTTCACTTGAACTAAATCCTTACTACTCCTATCTCTTTGTTTGGCTAACTTATACATATATCTTTCTCCCTCTTTAGTATCTAATCTATTATATAAATCACTAAAAGCTAAAGTCTTTGCATCGCATATTGCTTTCTTAGCATGCTTACGAGCCACTTTATATATTTTCCAATTATCAGAATTTTTAAAATTAAACCAATTTTTATAACAAAACTTCTTATTTTTAATCTTTTCTTGCACATTTGGATGAAGATATTTATGAATATAAAGAATATTCATAAATACTAAAACAATATTTATGAATATAAAGAAAAATAAATAAAGCCCACTAAGGAAAAAAAAAAAAAAGAACTTTACGTTAGTTAGAATCATTTGAGCACTTCTCATGCTTGGGCAATTTAGCACGGTGGGTAAGTTGTAAGTAGCAATTCTTAAAATAACAACAGCCTAACCTATGTTGCTTTGAATATAAATCAAGACTGCGTTATTTTAAAATGATGAGGAGGGTTTAGATTGTAGTCATCTTAAGGCAAGACCAAAAGAATTGAACTTTCATTATAGGAAATTCATGAATTTTTGGTGGTCTGGACCGACGGTTATGTAACCGTCAGTATTACCGGTGATTTACCAGCGGCTTACTGGCGGTCACCGGTGTTCAACCGACGATGGCCCGACGGTTTGGCCGCCGGTATTATCAGTGGTTTTGACAGCCGATATGCCGTCGTTAAATTACCGGCGGTCACCAGAGTTACGATCGCCGGAAATAGCCGACGATATGGGCCGTCAGTTAATAAATCTGCCGGAAAAAGACCGCCGGAAATTGTTTCATATGCAGTTTTTACCGGGGGTTTTGAACTGCCGAAAATCCGCCGGTTTATTACAAAACTGCAGGAAAGCTTATAATAAATCGCCAAAAAAAAATGTCGGTGATGTCTGAATTTCCTGTAATGTTTCTTAAATCCTTAATAGGGTAAAATAGGAAGTCCCATTACATTTTTTTTAGATTTAGATTTGAGTTACTACTAGTAGTGCTCAGTTTAGTTTTAGGGCATGAGGTTGGTTTTTAACATCATATGTTCTAATTTTTTGGGCATTTTCTCAATCTTGTGGGTGAAGAAATAAAAGTCCAAAATTTCTAATATAATACAAATCAAACATTAAAATTGCATAATCAATCAGTGCTAAGTGGATCATCAGTGGGTTGATCAAAGATCAAGAAAAGCAAATGTGAATTTTATAATTTATATTATTTTTATATTTATGAGTTATATCTATAAGGGTTTATACATATTTCATATATTTCAAAAAAATTGTGTATGTCTTCATGAGAGTTAGGCTTTACCTTATCAATGATCCTCTATTATATAAAGATAATACTTAGACTATAGTGTGTGGTTGCAGGTAGTGAGTTTAACATCCCAAACTCTCGGCCATTGAGATATTATCCTCTTTGATATGATGGCCTCATAGTTTTGTTCTATTGATGCAATTTTTCAAGAGGCCACCCATCCTATGAGTACTCTTATATGAGCACACTTAACTTTAGAGTTTCTAATGAAATTCTACCTATCACACCAAATGGTACCTCAATGTTTATGTATTTATATTTATTTTCTTAAGAGATTTCACAATCTCCCCCACTTAGATAACTGACATCATCATTAGTTTCCTTAGGCCAAAATCATCCACCCATCCAATGGACTCTTTTAGGAATTTTGAATAAAATTATCAAAACGCCTCACCTAAAAATTATAAGCATGCTCTCATTTTCAGTAGGAAAATGCCATTAACTTGAAATTGAAGGGTGTTTATATGAAGAACACAAATGCTCTACTTGATGTTTGATGTTGATGATCACTGCGAGATTCTATCATCATCTAATTATCATCACTCAATCACCATTATTTGCATGCTGCCACCTATTCATTGTTATCTAACCGTCGTTATCCTATTACTATTATCTAACCATTACCGCCTTACCACCAACTAGGGGTGTCAATATTTGACACGACACGAAAACCCGACCCGGACCCGACCCGAAAAATCCGGGTTGAACCCGACCCGTTTGGGTTCGGGTTCACAGATTCGACCCGTTTGACAAAACGGGTCGGGTTCGGGTTGACCCGGCGGGTTGCCGGGTCAACCCGCCAACCCGTTTAGTTTAAAAAATTTTTGAAATCCCGCCCTGCCCCTGCCCCCTGCCCCCGCCCCCTGCCCGCTGCCACGCGCCGCTGCTGCCCACCCCGCTGCCCAGCCCAGCCCCGCTGCTGCCGCCCCGCAGCCCCCTGCCACGCTGCCACGCGCTGCTGCCAGCCCCGCTGCCCGCCGCCGCTGCTGCCCGCTGCCCCGCTCTGCCCCCGCCCCGTGCCCGCTGCGCGCGCGTGCGCTGCGCGCTGCCGCGAGCGCTGCCGCGCTTGCTGCCGCCGTCGCCTGCTGCCGCGAGCTGCCGCGCGGTTCCGGGTCGTGTCGGGTCAACCCGGCAACCCGCCGGGTCGGGTCCGGGTTCGGATTTTCGACCCGTTTCTCTACCCGGGTCGGGTTAGGGTCGACCCGTTTTCCACCCGGGTCAGTTCGGATTCGACCCGAACCCGACCCGTGACCCGAAATTGACACCCCTACCACCAACATTCAACTAATGTCGTCCATTATCAGCCTTTAGGACTTCTCCAACATTCTCAGGCATAATCATAAGAGATCAAACTAGAATGATATATGTTCTAAATTATATAATTACATCTTTTTCCAATTGAAGGGAATGTTGAACCTTTGTAATGTCAATCATCATAGTGGGCCATTTCACTTGGTTCGAGCACAATGATTTTTACCCTCTTTGAATTTTTTACATAAAATTTAATTTTTTTTTTCTTTTTATTTTGCTCCCATATGTGGAAGATCTCAGTGTAATGCTATAATGTAAAACTATTTCTCTATTATTTCTAAAATTTTAGCATACAACAAACATATTTTTTAAATAATTTAATTTATTCATACAAGATTTTTATATAATAACCATTAGTCTTTTTATTTTATATAAATATTTTTAAAATTTTCATTTTATTCTCAAAATTATGACGAGAATGTTATATATTTATTTATTTTAGTTCTTGCATTATTGTAAAAAAATTAAGGTAATAAGTATTTTAAAATTTTGACATACTTATTTTAAAAATAATTGTAAATATCTTCATTTTTATAAAAGTCTAATTAAAAAATAATTAAGATTAGAATTTTTAGAACAAAATTATTCCGCCATAAAGGAATTGAGTACCACTTTTATCTTAGGACATTGCAAGGCGAATTATGATTATAAATATACTTAATTAACGCGCAAATAGTTTGACCACTAATTATATATTCACATATTACTTTTATAATACATATTTATATGATTTTTTGAAATATCTTTAAAGTATAAAAAATATATATGTGTGGTATTTGAGCTCATACATTTACGAAAAATTATTCTTTATATTTGCATCTCATTTTAAAACGTTAAAAATATATTTGATTCCAATAAATTCATGCTTTTAATTTGAATAAATTATTAACTTTTTTTCTCATAGTTATAGAATAACAATATATAAGCTTCAAAATTAATAGATTTATATTATTATTATTATTATTAGAACGGGCACTAATCAAGTGAAATTAGACTTTATACACTCTATAATATTCGAAATTAGAAAAATATATTTGTTTTTTTATTTTTCTTATATATATTTGTTATTTGATTTATTTGAGGGTTATATCAAAAATTTTATTCAGACTAAAATACCCCTTGCTATACTCATCTCCCATTGCAAAGGTATTAAGATGTCCCGCCCTTTCCACTTTGGCTTTCTTCACTGCTTTTGTCGTTGTAAATTTGTCTGAGGTTCTATTTGGGACATCTTTCTTACTGCTTCTTAAGGCAGCTTTTTAGTACAAAAATTAAAATTTTTGCACTAGAAAGCGGCTATTAGAAGCAGAGAAAAAAAAAAATAGTCCCAAACGAAGCCTGAGTTTCTCTTTTTCGAACGGACCTCATTTGCGAATATGAAAATTTCTTTGATTGACAACTTAAGCATATATGAGTATTATTATTTTGAGTTCCCATCATGCTATAAGATTATAAAAGTATGTTTTTTCTCATCAATTGTTGAAGATAAGATTATAAAATATGGATTTTTAACTTGACCACTTGTGAATGTGGTGAAAATACTAGAGAAGCATTAAAGGGTGGTAACAAGGACTAAAACATACATTAATAGGTACATGTTAGTGTTATCAACAGAGGTGACAATCACAAGATGCTTGTTGGATTATTGTGATCATGCATGTGATGAGAAATGAGCGGTACTAGTCTGGCTATGATAATAACTTCATGACAATTATGCAATAAAAATCGAGTCGTGACAGTCAAATGATAATGATCGAGCAATGGTGATCAAGTGATGGTGGTTTTAAGTGGTGATCATTTATAACAATTGCGTAATAGGACTTTATAGTTTTTTAGATCTTTCTCGCTCTATTTCATGTCCCCTTCATGTGAGGAACCCAATCTATTTATATCTTTTGGGCCTATGCTAGTGGCAATAGCTTCGAATGTTGTCACCGAGCATCGACTTGCCTATAAATATTACCTATGTTAAAGTGAATACATAATTGATTCAGGATATTTCTAAATGATTGATACTGAAACTTCTGGTAAGGGTTAAGGTTAGGTAGAAAGACATCTTATTTTTAGTTTAATGACAACACACTCACCAACAAAGAAATAGAATAAAAAATTGCCAAATGGCTTTCTCTTACAATTAGAGCAAGATAGAATATAGCTATGAGAAATCATGATTTAGACAATTAAAGAATTAAATTAACTCATTAATCAAAATTAAACACCAACATGCTAATTAATTATTTCTAATTAATTAATTATAATCTCTTTCACTCAAAACAACTAAATTCTTGTAAAAAGTTAAGTTTCTTGGATTAATCTCTCATTTGCAAACAAGGATATATAAACCAATAACTAAGAATCTACACAATCTTGCAACTTAAACAATAACAGGATAAATGTGAAAATAGGAAAAATAGTCATAAGAAACACGAATTTGAGCAATTTATGTGGTTCGGCATGGGATGCCTACATCTAGGGGGAGAAAGAGAGAGCAGTAGCTTTATTTCCTGACTAATATATTATAAGAACACTAACAAACACAATACTTTTTAGATAAAATGAGTAAACAAAGATATCACCATAACAAATCTTTCCAAGACAAGGAAGAAATAGAAATATCCAAACCAATCGAACCTCCCATGCTCGATTGCATGCAAAACTATAGCTCGGTTCGCTAAGGTTGCACACAAGGATCTCCTTCTCCTTCTCATTCCGCCTAGATTGCAGATAAGGACACGATGCTATATGGGTTCTGGTAGATCATCTAACGAAGTCTGCATATATTAAAAGAGAAACCACTTTGAAGAAGGAATTTAAAATAAAATAGTTATTTCCTTATATGTTCTATTGATGAAAGATTTTAAATATCGAGATTGATATTTTTTTGAAGAGGGGAAGATTGTAACACCTATTGGATCCATGCATTGTTGCATTTGTTTTGAGCTGGTCTAGTAAGAGCAATAAAGTGAAACTTTTGGATTCATGTTTTCTGTATGTGCCAGTATGTGCCAGCAAGTGTTCTGTATACATGAGCATATTTGAATCTACTCTAAAGTGAGTCACTGGAGGTGCATATAAAATTTGGATTTTTTTTTCCTTGGAACGCTACGGTGCTTCGTAGGCAACGCTGTGGCATTAAGCTCTCTAGCAGCTTTTTAGAAAATAAACTAATGCTATGATGATGGGGTTGAACACTGCAGCACTATGCTCTCCAGTGAGGATGACTGCAATATGAAGCTGATTAGACTTGCCAAGATTTATTTGAACAATACTTTAGCCAAAGAATAGTGGTTAATTAAATAGGATTCATCATCCTAATTATAATGAATAATATGTTAAGAACCAAATACTATCTTAGGCACCATGATAAGAAATATCATGGAAAGTTATGGACCTTAAGGCAAATTAATCTCCATATAGTTAAATATTTAAATAGATGTATTTTACGTCAGAACGGTCTTAACACCTTTGGATTCATGCCGAGATTTATTTTACAAATGAAATCTTAAGATTGACCTAGTTTTAGCACAAATTTAATGGTTGTTAAAACCGTCCTTATGTAAAATTTATCAGAAAATCTTGACGCGATTTTTTTTTTCATACTGAAATTAAAAAAAAATGGATTCAAGATATTCTGACATAAATTTGACCTAAATTACTTATATAACTACTAAACTTATTTTTTAAATGAGTGCACCAATGTTTTATATTTACCTTAAAATAAATCTAATTATTTATAAAAAGTACCTTAATTAAATTTTATTCAAATTATTTTGACTGAATTTTTTCCCAAATCAAAATACCTTCAAAATCTTTCAAATTTTAATTATGACTTTAAAGGTCTGTTTGGCAACAAGTAGGATAGGATTTATCTTTAGTGGGATTAAATAAATCCTGATTTAATAAATTTAGAGGGTGTTAAATCTTGAAAACTGTTTGGTATGACATATGCTAAATCCTGAAAAACTCTTTAGCAACATAATTCAAGATTTAAGGTGGTTTGTTTATTTAGAAATTAAATTTAATGTGGTTTGAATATAATATATTATAATGTTAAATAATATAATTAAAGACTAACTTAATTATTACTAATTATCAAATTAATTATTTAGGTGTTAATTTTAAATCACTCATTATATTACTAATTATTTAGTTATATTCTTAAATCCTAATTAATTAGTTAAATATTAAAATAACTTAATAATAATTATACTACTAATAACTATAATAACCCATAAATTACAAATATTAATTAAACTAACTTAATGATAATTATACTACTAGTTATTAAATTAAATTTAATTAAATTAGATTACTTTATTATACTACTAATTAATTAATCTAATCAATTATTAATATGTATATTATATCATACTTCTATTTTAGTTTAATTTATTACATTATCAAGTAATAATAATTAATAATGTAGGTTCCTCACTATCGTCGTCATTTCTTCATGGCTCCTTCGATTTTGCGAGATGTGTGTGCCTTGCACGAAAGGAACTTGCTAGCTATTTCGCTTCCTTTGAAAGAACCTTCTTCCTTCACGATAGGAGCTAGCTCGCTTGCAAGCTTATAAATTTTGTGGTTCTAAAATTCATTGATCCGCCGAAGACAGAGATTAACTAAATTAAAATTCATTGATCCGCTGAAGAAAGAGATTGACTAAATCCTGAATTTATGTCGTGAATTCGTAAATCCGAGATTTATCAAAGACTGCGATTCGAAAACCATTTGGCAGGATTTACCAGGAATCCTGCGTAAATCTAATATCAAACTTTATGTTCATCTGATTTATTTTCAAATGAATGAAATATAAATTTTAATCAAGACTATAAAATCCACCCGAATCAAATTTGAACCTAAACTTTAATATATTTAATTTTTGCCCATTTTGACCCTTTTATTATTATTTTTTTTAC